>CADEPD010064216.1:0-15561 GCA_902829195.1 Fraxinus dipetala
AAGTTTGCTGTAAATTCTTACCAAGAACAGCACAAGAGAGATTGAAAGCCGTGATCACACCAACTATTCCTAAAGGATTCCACATCTGTTCAAAGAGTAAGTACCAAGATTTAGGATGGTTCCATATAATAGGTGGAAAATTGGGACCTCGAAATTCAATTTACCATCTAACGTACCTCCAACATCATATGATTTGGACCTGTTGAAAAAATAACCACAGTTACTGGAAGTGAATAGTTCTACTAATAACAATGACCACATGTATTTCGTCATTTATGGAACAGAATCAAATATTTAAACTGCTAAAGAAAATTAGCACAACTCGAGCTGTTATAGAACATTTGAAAAAGAAAAGCTGGCTATCATAATCAACAACAAACAAAAACGGTAGCAAACTCTACTATTAAATTCAGAACTGAATGTCAATTATTAACTTACGTTCAGAAGGTATTATCGATCCATTTAGCTGATGGCTCAATCCCACAGCAAAGTCACACATATCAATTATTTCCTGAAATAATATTCCTTGTGAAATGAGAAATAATATTCCTTGTTATTTACCAAAGTAAGAAAAACCAACTGAAGGAGAATATATTGTCTCAAACAAACAACAGTTGGTTCTGTCAAGACTTCTTTAACACCTCCCAATGGAAAGAAGTTATTTAAAAGAAACATAATTTATTCTCAATACAAAAAGACTGAACAATTTTTTTAGCAATAAGTAATTATATTATATTTTAAATCAACAAAATTTCCACTGCATCTCTGAAACTCTCCAAAAACCTTTTGTAAAGTATGCATTTTGTGTTCTTCAAAGTGGAACCGCACCGATAGGGGCATTACCACATCATCTTTCAAGATAGACTTTTGAATCAACATGGTCTTCACATCTTCCAAAATGTGAGTTTTATAGAATAATTTGAATGATTAGGTACCAATTATGTATGGGTAATACAAGAAAAAACTAAATTTTACAATCTAAAACAATCCACATCCTACTTGCAAACATAAAGCAATGTACTCTGGCCAAAGTTTATGATGTAGAAGATGGTGGAGCATCATATAATATGGTCAGTATGGAGTTCGTATAACCAATAATGTGTGACTATATATTCTAAAACAGAAGCTATGTAAAATGGTACCGTTTGTGACAAGTGCATTATTGCCACGCTTTTTATGCAACGTGAATTATACCGCAAGTGTATGATGTCAAGTTTTATAATATAGTAATCAAGTTAGAGTGTTGAACCCACAGAGATTGTAATTCAAATTCCTACTAAGCATGAATGAATGTTATAATAAATGTTTTTAAAAATATGGTGACGAATTCTACAAATAAATGAAAGTTAGAAGAATAAACAAGTGAGGAAGCATAGGGTTATGATTTCACCTAACTATCAAATATGATTATCAATTATATAATTATTTCTAATCAATTTTTCAAAATTTATAAGCAAGAATACTAATGTAATTTTACTCCCTCTCTCGAATACCGAGTAAAAACTATTTCTATATTTCCATTCAAATATCTATATTCCGAATTAAAATATAGAATTTATCAAATTCGTGGTTTTTAAATGGAACATGCTTCAAAGGAATTATACTTTCTCTCGAAACCTATAATCTCCTAGATTGTGTTATTCTTATAATCATACCTAAACTCCCCTCTCTTGTGTGCCAGAATTGACTAACATCAAATCATTCAATTAGAGGTCAATTAATTGAAAGCATTAAAATTATAAAACAAATAAACACACACGGAAATCTAATAGAAATAACTAAAATTAATCAATCCATATTTTCAAATTTTTGGTTACAATCAAACCCAAGATAATGAATTTAGCTCATGATATAATCTATAAAAATACTAAAATTCATATAAAATGACATAGGAAATAGAATAAAAAAATTAGGATGTAGATCTTCAATTTCTTCTCTTGTTCCTCTTTATTTTGTTTTTGAATCTTTTGATCTTTTTCCTTCTTGCCTTCTTAAAGAATTGTGTTGAATTTTCCTTTGCCTCTTGAACATTTCTCCCTAGGATTAGGTCTTAAATGTTGCATTTGTAGTCTTTTGAAGTCTTTGAAGGGCTGGAGTCGTATTGGGCCAAGAAAAGAGTCCAAAAAACTCAAAAATCCTTTTTCTTGCCCAACGGCACCTCGGCGCAACAATCGTAGCTCTACGGCGCCCAGTTACTGTTGAATTTCAGCAACGTGGCGCTGCGGCACCCAATTTTGGATGAAAATTCAGCAATGCGCGTCTTCCAGTATTTTTATCATAAACTTTTCTCTCGATGTCCGATTGAGATGATTCAAGATACGTTGGAAAGATAACTCTAAGGGCTACAACATTGCGTCAGATATTATTTTTCAATTTGAATGTTTTCTATGTCAAAAATGAGTCTCAATATGAAACTGAAAATTCAGAGCATAACTTTTTCGGTTGGAAATTGACGTGTGATCATACTTTGCCTATATTTCATCCATTTGACTTCTTTCTTCATCCAATTGACTTCTAGTACTCTAAAATCTTTATTTTGAGGTTCGACACAACTTTGGAGTATTTTCACTTTAGTCCCCAAACTTTGGATCTCTTACAATTTAGCTATCTTCTCCAATTTTGCCAACTTTTACTTACCTTAATTTTAAACAACATATATCACAACATCAAAATACACATTAAAACGCTCTAAAATTCATAAAAATTAGTTAAATATCAAATTTAGATGATATCTAAAGTATGAGTGAAATACATTCATCAAATACCCCCAAATTTAATACTTTGTTAGTCCTCGAGCAAACACTAAACAAAATTAACCCATTTTTCTATCATTTTCCACTTATTTTTATCACTTATTGCATTGCATGTAGTTTAGGGAGTACATTAATAATTTAGGATCATATTCACGCATTCATACACTTAGATGAATTTTTATCATATTTTAGTTAGTTTTCAAGAATTATCGGACTCACACAAGCACTAATTTATGCCTAACATATGAAAATAATCATAAAAATTAGGTTGACACACAATTCATTACGAATATACAATGTTTTTGAAAATAAATAGCTGGTAAACTGGGCGGGTGCCCAACTTTAACAGCTGGACGTTCGCCTAGACCAGTTAAGGGCCAGCGACCATTAATAATTAAATTGAGTGCTTGCCCAGTATTACACTGGATGACCGCCCAATATAAAAATGAAAAAAGAAGGGGGGGCCAAATACACGACACACACATATAGCACATTCTTCATTCACAGCACTTTGCACACACAACACTTTCACTTTGCAATATACAAATATTTTGGAGACGGTGTAGTGGAGGCAAATCAAAAACGTCAGCCAAAGTGAGTATGCAAGTACGTGATTTCCAACAAAGTGATGATCAAAAAACCATCACTTATGCATATGATCAAGTGCAAGAGCAGATGCTACATTTTCGGAGTCGATTGGAGGCAATTGATCGAAACGTCAGCCAAATAGTTGGATTGTCAAGTCCTTCAAACCTACTAATTCGTCAAGCTAGCCGGACCAGCTTGATTCCTCCACTCATCCGCATATATCCCCATAGAGTTTATGACCATTCACTCATTTATTTTGATTATGTTTGATTTGACGTTGGGGAGAATGTAATAATTTTGTTTGGGGTGGGTTGGGTTGGAGAATTAGGGTATTTGTTCTTGCTTTTCAACTGCTTATAGGGTTTATATAACTAATTTAATTTGAAAATAAAAATTGAAAAATTTAAGGACAGTGTCTAATTTAGCGTTGAACGGCTTGCCGCCTATGATCATATTTGTTTGAATTGAGTATAAATTTAGCTAGAATAGTAGACAACACCATAACATGTGCTTTTACTTGAGTACTTATGCATGTTAAATTTAATTTGTTTGAGTACATAGGAGGTATTGACCTATTACTTATGTTGGGACCCAATTTAATTTTGTGGACTTGTTGATATTGTTGACCTAAGTTTGAATAAAATCTCCATATCCTTTATATAGAAGCCAAACTGTTAAAAAGTGGTTAGGGGGTGGAAAGGTTAGTGCTTGTGTTCGTAGAAATTTGATGGTTTGGTTTTTTTGGATCAAATCTTTTGTTGAAAGAGTTTGAGTTAAAGAGTCTAGAACGGGCACTAACCAATGTTAAACTTCGAATGACATATAAAAAAAGTGATACATCTTATACTTCTCTTCGTAGCCTTTTTGACTCGAGTGATTAAGTATGTTATAGTATTTAAAACCTAGTGCCCTATGTAACTTGAGAGTCATCGGCTTAAAACTCGCTATATGTATCATTTAAAAAGCTTAATGAAGAGAAGTCTTGCACATTAATTGTCAAAAAAGAGCAAATATCACAATATATTCATAACAAAAAGAAAAAAAAGGAATTTAGAATATCAAAAGTGAGAGGTATCCGGTAAAGACTTTGAGAACTGAACTCTTGAGACTGGTTGTGTGACTTTGAGAAATACTTACCATCTTCCTTCTAAGTTTACAAGCATCTAATTCTAATACTTGTGTAGAAAAATGCATTTTAATGATTTCTAGGAACCCACATGTGCTAGAAGTACCTCGGGATTGGAGAGAAAAACATAATGAGTGATTTTATATGAGAGATGTGAGGAAAAAATGATTACAAGAGGATTGAGATTATGAATAAATCAACAACACTTGATTGGTTGTGTTCTAGTATGGGTGTGAGTTCAATATTAGCTAATCACACACACACACACACACACACTAAGTTGAGCATTGGATAAGTAGAAATTTATTTTTGATGTTGTTTGGATTGTTCTAAAGTGTTACTAAAATTCGAGCCTAAGGCATACAATAAGCAGTTCAACGTTGAGTTTGTAATTGGTGATTTACTTAAGTTAACCATATGATTTATTTCTAAGTTTTACTTTGTTATGTTCGAGGACAAACAAATGTTTTAGTTTTGGGGTGTTTGATAAGTGCATTTTTGTACATTTATTAGGGCCGTATTACTAAAATTTTTGTTGTTTTAATATTGAATTTAACTTAAGTTAATTTTATCTTGTTTCAGTTTTGGACCAGTTTCAAAGCAATTGGAAAAGAAAGAAGGATCAATTGGCTAATGGATGGAAGTTTGGGGATTAATATGCATTTAAATAAAAATTGAAGGACCAAAAAATCGAAGTAATTTAACGTAGAAAACCCAAATGGAAGAAATAATGAAGAAAATGGTTGGGCAAGTGGCTGCCTTAACCTCAATTATAGGGGCTACTTAGTATGCCTCGGTAGCCGCCCCGTTTACTATTAGGTGCCCTCCCATGCCAATTTGGTCATAAAATTTTGTTTCCTTTAGAATTCAAATCTAACAATGAAACTTCCGTTTAAGCTATGATATGCACAATTTTTAGAGATCTTTTAGGATTTTTTAGAGGGATTATAAATACCAACTCTCAAAACATAATTACGTGTGGAGAATTAATTTTAAAAGGAGGCAAAGAAAACATCAAGATTCAATTTCAAGAACTTCAAGATTGAATTCAAGAATTTTAAGGAGATAAACAACTTTTATATTTTTTGCTTTCTTCTTCATAACATGTTAGGATAGATTTCTTTGTGCTAGGATAACGATTAACCTTGTAATATGAGTTTTTATTATTTAATTTTATATATTTGACATTGAAAATATGTTTTTGAATTTTGAATGATTTACATGATTATTTTTTCTCTACAATTATGTGCACAGTAGTTATATGAAATTGGTGATTAATTTTATGCATTCGAAATAAGGAAAATAAACTCGATATAGTGTAAATCGTCATACAGTCCGCTAAGAAATAGAAATACGCTATAATCTATGTAAATCTTTAAATGTTCATACAAATTCATATACTCTTGTATGTTCGTATCCGTCATAAAAATATAGTCGGGTCATATATGAAAATATGTTTAACATTACTCGAGAGAAATTGTTGATAACATACAAACATTGATTCTTTAAAATTCAATGGTGTTTTCAAAGTGTAGAACTAAGGTTTAAAATGATTGTTACATGGAAATTCGGAATCCTAGTTCGCTTGTCATCCATTGAACACATTAACTTGCATTTAATCTATAAATGCTAAAAAGCAAGAAATAAAAATTGTACAATCAATCCCAGTTTTCTCGATAGAATATATAAAAAAGTGGAAATTTCAAAAAATGTCCACTTTTCCATGGTCATTTGCAAAAATGTCCAAAATTTTTTATATGTCTGTTTTACTAAAATTTAGACCAAAATGCTATTAATGAAAATTTCAATTCCACTACTATTACAAATGTTCTCATATAATCTATTCTATCTATTTGAAAAGTACGAATATCAATTCATGCATTAAATGTTACCTACTCCCTAGAAATTGATCAATGACCATCGATTTTTTCATGATTTTTAGTTGGATTTTGATTGAATCAGTTAGGGTGATGGGTTTACACATGGAAATCAATTCTAATCAGATTTTTACATAATTTTTAGTTAGATTATGTTGAAATGGGTTGGTTTAATTCAGATAGTTTGCCCATCAAACCCGTCACAATCATATGACCCGGCCCATCAACTTAAAAAAAATAAAAAAATTCTTACAAAACTCGTGAAAAGCAGAAACCAAAACTCAAGCCCTAATCTCTCTCTCAACTCCGATTTCCTTCCACCTAATCGTCGACGCTGATCCTCATTCATCAGTCACCCACGCCATTCATCAGTCACCCTTGCTTGCTGATTCCTATAAGTACATCATTCTGGGAATTTAATTTGTTTACAATTTCAATAGAAGTTCTTTAAGATAATTGCTTTTTCTAACTTCTGCAGCCTGAAACAATAATATTTTCGTGGTCATACAAAAGGTACGACAACAAAGATATTTTAGGTGAGTTAAGAGTCAGATTTACAAATTGGTCTTAGTAATGTATATGTTTTGAGGGTTGAATCTGATTTGCACTCGAAATGTATTAGGTCCAAATTTTTGTTTGTATATGTTTTGAAGGCTGATTCTGATTTGCACACCAGATAAATATTTGCTGCTTTTTGGTTGAATCCCATCCAATTTTTGCTTGAATCATGCAGAGCTTCTACACATTTTACGATCAATTTTTACGTTCGTACAAATTTTTTTATATTTTTTGGTCGATGTACTATTCAAGGGGATGCTTTTCCATTCATTATTTTAGATAATACCATAATGGATTTAAGGAAAGTTGAAAATATGAAGAACATACAGTTTGCTAAACTTACTCCTACTATTATTTAGATATGTAGGAAAAATAATATGGCAGCCCTAATGGATTTAAGGAAAGTTGAAAATATGAAGAACAAGATGTTATATTCTTATGTTCATTGATTAATTTCAGTATTCATGGAATTTTATGAGTTTAGGCATTGATCTGTAAGCGAATACTTTAAGAATCTTTGCATATCATGTTCCTTTCTCCCTTATCTTTTCATTTCACTGTAAGAGGAATTCCTGTTAGATACATCAATATTATTCAGGATATACATGATGACATAATCACGAATCTGACTAATGGTGGTAGCATTGATTTTTTTATCAATGCAGACTTGAATATAGTACTATCTTAGTCCTTAACTTTTGCTTTAGTCATAGATAGGCTTACGAAAGATATGTGATAACGTTCCTTGGTCGATGTTATTTGCTAATCTCTAAGACGAGGTTATTATTTAAGTTAGAACCTGGAGAATTTAGATTAAATAGAGTTTAGACGAAGTACATAGAATCACCATAGATTATTCATTATCATAAAGAGTGATTGTTTTAGGTATTTAGGCTTTTTTGTTTGTAATGAAAGATGACTTGAAGATGATGTATTGCATATGATTAAAGAGGGTTGGATGAGACAAAAAACCAAACAATACAAAGATTCTATGGGATAGGAAGATACTACAAAACAATGAATTGACATTCTATGATTTATAGTACTGAGTGTTAGGTCATTAAAGAACAAACTAACGGGACTATGAGTTTAGAAGAAATTGGGATGTAAGATGGATGTAAAGCCATTCTAGAATAAATGAGGTAATAAATAAAAATATAAATAAGTGGAGTTGTGACACCAATTGAGGATGAAACGGATGCCATATCTAGTGTTGAGTATGAATTTGATTGTGATTACCAGGAAGCTATCTGCATAGCTAAACTTGCAAACTCAATTAGATTCATATTTACCCAGAAAACTCACAATTGTCACCCTATATAACAACAAATTAAGTTTTATTCTTAATAAATTTGGAGTTGGCTAAATGATAATTTTTATTGTTTTGTTTGACCTTTGCTGTGTGAGTAGAAAATTCAATGCAATCAAATTCTTCAACCACAAAAGACCATGTTAAATATGGTCTACCTTTCCATTTTCTATCTCGATAGGATACATCACTATTGTGAACAAGAAAATCACTTTTAGTTGTATAGCAACAATCACCTAAGCCGTCTTTAATTGTTACTAAAATATCTAGGGTAAATCAACAGCTCGATATGGTAAAATCTTTGTCATTCCTTCTAGTTCCTTTTAGTTTCATATGCATTTGTTTACCGAAATTAAGAACCACAGAAGTGCACTGTGAAGAAATTATGTATGTGTTTTACTTTTCCAAAGGGGGTGGGGGTCTTGAATGGTTATTTAGTGATGAATAAAAACACAAATTAACTTGAAATAATGGTCAAAACGCACTATACTATAGGATTAAGAGTAAGGGCATGTTTCCTTAATCTTAAAATAATTACTTCTAGAATAGGTGACTTATTTTGTAAGCAAAGTGTGAGTTACATTCATATAAGTTCATTTTTAACATAAAAAGTTAACATGTTAATAAACAAAAAGTGGCGACTTTCGAAAAAGTCAGCTAGAAATCTATTGTGGGTGATTTATTGGACTTTTTTTTTAGTATACAACTTTAATAAAATTGACTGGTACTAATATTTTTGCAAGTTCCTTTTATGATACTTGAGTTTTGTAATGCTGAACTTGAGTTTTATGATTATATATTGTAAAGAATCAAGAGCAACACTTTATTCTTATTTAGTTGGGGCATGTGTGCATCCGTATCAACTAAAATATTGGAAAAAGAGTAGTCTTTGTTCCCACTTATTCTTATTGTGTTGTCTTACATTGTTTATGGGCTCAACAACATTCATAGAAAATTGTGCCAGTACACTTGGGAGAATTGCGTGGGCGTATGATACTTTTTTGTGTTATAGTGGTTTTTTGGAAATTAGCACATGAATGAACCACTTCAAATTGTGTGTTTTCTTGCTTTCGTTCTTTGTTTCATGTTATTATTGCTCTCGATAATATTGGATTAATGGTTAATTTATAAGAGCTCTTACTTGCTATTGTAGTAACGTCCATATTCCTTTTTTTGTTCTAAAAATTATATATATTTCATGACGAAATTTCAAGAAATGTCAACTTTTGACAATTTAGTCTTTTGTTTGTAGAACATGTGTTTTATTACAGCATATCTCGCTATTCCTTCGTAGGTTCTAATATTCTTTATCTTGTTCGTTTTTGTTATTTGCAGATGTCTTCTTCACACCACTATAAAATTCTGGAGGAAGAGTGCGTTCCTGGCCAAATTTTACAAGTTAGCAACACCAAGTAGAAAACAATTGTCCTCAATGAGTTTGATGAACAATAAAAGAATATGTTTGAGGAAAGCTGTATAGGACATGTTGCGAAGCTATCAGAACTCAAACTATCTGCCAAATTAATTCATGAAATGGTAAATAGATTAGTGATTTGTCCAAAACATTTCGAGGCTTGGTTTAAGATGAACCAAAGGCTTGCAAGATTTGGATTGCTGGAGTTCACATTAGTTACTGGCTTGAAGTGCGGTGAATTACCTAAAGGGCCGGCTTCCGATACAATCCTCATGAAAACTGGACTCCGGGACAAAATGTTTACCAATAGAGACCGAATTACTTGTAGCGACCTGGAGAAGGTTTTCTTGAAATGTGCTAACCATAACGATAGTTACAAGCTTGGGTTGGCAGTAATTATTGAATGGGTATTCAATTCTAGAGACCGGAATATGGGGATACATCTCGATACTCTTTTCGTTGTAGACGACTTGTTTTCCTTCAATGCCTATCCATGTGGGACAGTAAACTTTAAGCCTCTTATCAAATCACCGCTCCGTGGATGGGGAAGAAAGGCAGACTTGGCAAAGGTTAACGATTATGATATGATGTCTCACATGTTATATAGATTCTTTCTTATTATTCAGGTATACACGAGTCCGTATTTTATTTCAATTATATGCGTTGCACATTTTTATGTCTCTCCATATATGGTAACCACTGTTATAAATGTATTGCAGTTGTGGGTGTCTGAGGCAATCCCTGAGTTGGGAGCTCGATTCTCGAATAAGATTGGTGACGACATTCTAAGGATGTTGCGATGGTCTGGCATAAGATAGCCTCAATCAAGAACATATTCAAATTTCTTCGACAAGACGCGTGTGAGTAATTCACATACATAACTGAACTAATACTTTCGGCATATATTATCATGGATTTTGATAACTTTTCCTTCCTTCACAGGTACACTTGTGGGCGACGTTATGTGCTATTGCTGAAGAATAATTGTAGCCATACTTTGTCGATTTAGTTCTATTTGAAGATGCTACAGACCCCGTTCTGGACAGTTTCAGTCTTCAATTAACTAAAATACAATAGTGTCCACTAAAACGTGAAGTGCTACCAAATAATGAGAACAACCAAGGTAAAAAATCTAGGAGAGCTAACACAAGTGGACTTCATCTAAGTGATTTCAATGATGATGAAGGTAGAGAATGAGGGCATCGCTATCCAGTCCAGGACTTGCCATCATTTTATAGCATGCGAAATCATCCAGCAGTAAGGCATGTGTCTTTGGATGAGATAAGAGCTCTGTTCACTGAACAAAGAGAGATGCTTGAGGTAAGATTGGGCGAACTGAGAGAGGAAATAAACGTGAGGTTCAATGGTATCGAAAAGGAAATAGGAGATCATGTGTGTTGTATGAAGGACCATGTGACAGATCAGATAAATAAGATAAAACGTAGGTTCGAAGATGTAGTGATAGAAATTGGGAGACACGAAGTGAATTATGAGTATGGTGGATCTGGTTGTGTTGTGGCGATGAAGATATACCTGTACGTGATGATTATGATGATTTGTCGTTGCCGAACACTGAGTATGACGAGCAGCATGTCGAGGCAAGCGAAATGGATGCTTGTAACGTCGATAGCTCGTTTGGGAAGTCCTCAGATGTGGTTGTCACCACCGTAGATCCAATTAACGTCAATGTTCCACCGCCATGCCGACCTCGATCTATCAAGGTTAAGGTGCCTAGTGCTAACACACGGACTCCGTTTAAACGGTCTGGTCTTCAAAAGGGTAAGAGGGATACATAGTTACTTTACAATGTTGGCGTAGGATGGTATTGTTTTTGAAAAAAAAAAGATTGACATTTGTCGTTTCGTTTACCATCATTAGGCAGATATTTTGGTTGATTATATAGTTCTTAATGTTGATGTAGAATTGAAATGGTGAAAATCATATATGCGTCACTCGGTTACTTGCATGCTGTTCAAGTCTTAAATTATCTGTACATTTACGAACTGTCATTCCAGACAGTTGAAATATCAAGCATCGAGATTGGCAGGTATTTAATGTTGAAAACGATAGATCAAATGTCAAGAAAATTGTATGAAATATAGAGAAATATCATGTTTCGATCGAAATGTCGTTCTACACAAATGTAATATCAAGTGTCGAGATGATCCGAAAACAAATGTCGATAACAACTTTTCAAGTGTCAAAAACGACATGAAATGTCGAGAAAAAAAAAAGGCAATCCAACCAACTGAATGAGAAAATGACAACTGGTATGAAAATATATGAATCGGTTTCACTGTATATGTACTTTAAACTTTAATGTTGAGAAATACAGCAATTAATATTCATATCACAAGTACAAGGTCTACACCCAGTTTTGAAATAAGTGTCAATCAATGGTTGATAGAAACTGGTGGAGTAGGTGTGATAAGATTTAATGCATTGAAAAACACATACTGATCCACCCTAAAACAATGGCCTGAGCTTCAATATAAAATTACTAACATTAACAAGTTCAACCATTGATTATGTCTTCATTAATCCAAGAAACTTCTCATATCACAAGTACAAGGTCTACACCCAATGATGTGAAATAAGTGTTAATCAAATGTAAATAAAAATCCGTGGAATTGGTGTGATGAGATTTAATGCATTGAAGAACATGTACTCATCCACTATAAAACAATGACATTGGCTTAAATATGAAATTACTAGCATTAACAAGTTCTTCCTTTGATTATGTCTTCATCAATCTAAGAAACTCCTCATATCGATGTTGCTATTAACTTCTCCCCACCCGGGTCATCCGCGAACAACCCGATCATCATCGACTCAGAAGATGATGAAGATGTTAATGTTTTTGTTCCATATGTTCCTCAACTGGGGAACCGCAGTCGTAGGGTAAGCCTTCATCCCATTCCATTTCCTGATCTAAATGAAGAAATTGTGCCGTTCGAAGTTGAAGTGGGTGATTGTATCGTCGATCGTGAGATCGTCCCAATAGAAGTCCCACTGAAAGCATACCACGTCTTGTTGGATGACAATGTTGGAGCGGTTCCCGCCGTAAATGAAGATGTGATCATCATAAGCTCCGACGACGAGGATGACAATGAGATGTACTCTTTGTCCGTTGTGGATGATATGTAGAAGATGCAATCGTCGTTAGTAAAATGTTGAAGTATATCTAGTGACATAAAAATCCATATAGGTAATGAGTATTTTTTGTGGTGATCACCATTTTGTATATGTAGTGACCTACAATGTGCAGACAGTTATAGCCTGTTTTTATTGTGATTACCATTTTGTATGTCCAGTGACTTAGGAAAATGAGTCATTCATGGCTTCCTTCATACCCATTACCAAATTGTATATACAATGATTAAGAAAATTCGTGTCATGAAGTAATAAAAGGAAACCCAACCGATTAATATACTAAGAAAATTAAAATTGGAAACAAAAAAGATAGAAAGCACGTAATGCATCAAATTATTTTTCAAAATATTGATAATCCATGTTAGCAAATCATTTCACGATCAAAATACACAATGTCATTCAAATGCACGTGTTACTCAAAGGTGTCAGGTTCCTACTTGTTTGCCTGTTGTGTCCAAACCCCCTACATCGGCTACATTTTCGTCTGCTGGTCAACCTTTCAGTTCTTGACCGTTTACATTGTGTAGGAGGTCAACTTGGTGCTCTACGTATATTTGGGGGCAACATTTCGATAAAACGAATGGCATGAGGAAAAACTCAATCTGACTCTATTCCGACGAGGTAAAGCACTTCTGTGTACGCAGCTCACCAACACTCTGTGGTGTAGTAAGGGGAGCACAAGTCATACAATGATTTACCGTTTGCACAAGCTGCTCGAGATGCATGTGCACACGAAATTTGTTGTATCTGAAACTCTCGGCATGAGCATGTGTTACCTATAAGGTCGACAGTATACATTTCTGCACCTACACCAACCTCGTAAACAAATTCATCCAAATTTCGTACTTATAAGGTTGCACCACCGTCAAACGATATTCTCAATTCCTCCTCCATTTTTGATGTCAAGGCATTATGACAATTGGTAGATGCGTTTCTCCTCTCGAAGAACCATTGTTGCATTAACGACGTAATGTTTTCGACCAACAAGGTTATAGGGAAACTTCGTAGTCGCCTAAGGACTGCATATAGTGACTCCGCACTGTTATTAGTCATGACGTTGTACTGATTACCAACGAAATTTGCCCATGACTAGGTGGAGAAACTAGCATGTTCCAAATAAGAAGCCACTACTGGTCGAATAGTTCTAATCTTTATCATGAATTGCTCAAATTTCGAAAGATGGTATGCTAGCGTTGCACACTTGAACAAAAAACTGACATTGCTACTACTATACCTAGCAATAAGATTTTTCTCGATATGTCATATGCAAGCACCGTGGTGAGAAAGCGGGAATAGCCTCTTAATGTCCCGCTTAATGCTCTTCTTCCTGTCCGACACAAACACTAGCTGATTTGAGTCCTCAATGATATCTTTCAACTTCATGAAGAACCAATACCACGATGCATTTGTTTCCCATCGACAACATCCCAAGCAATAGGATATATTTGTATGTTGGCATCTTGTACTGCAGCTACTAGTAGTATTCCCTTATACTTGCCCTTCAAATGACTCACATCAACACAAATTACCAGCATTATGTACTCTCGAAAACCACGTATACTCGACCCGAATGCTAAGAAGAAGTATAAGAACCCGTTGTTGATATCGAGATCAATGTGTACGATGGTTCCTGGGTTTCTATCAGTTAACATGTGACAGTATGACGGCAATTTCTGAAATATTTCTTTAGGTGAACCACAAAGAATTTAAAGGTCCTTCTCCTTACCCCTTCACGCTTTATTGTAGCTAATCCGTACACCAAACTCACGTTCTATATCGCCTATAATACCGATAGGAACGTATGGTTAGTTTGCATCATTCAATCGTTGCATTATGTGATGCCTAATTAATGCACTCGTTGCTTGAATTTGTGCATTCCGCTGAACGTCTAAAGAACATACGTGCTCAAGTATGTACTTTCGAATCTTAAATATGTCTGAAGTTTTTATCTTAGAAGCTCGCACTAGCCAATAGCATGTAATATCAATGCAACACACAGTAAGAGATTTAGGATTCGACTTTTTAACCTTGAAATGAAACTTCTCTGTCAAAGTCTTCAGTCGAAGCCTTGTGTATAGCTGTTTCTTGCTAAAGAAAATCTGATTCTCCTTAATGTCCTCTTCATCGATCAACTGAATTTCATTTCCAATATACATCTGTATTATGAATCATTTGTCGCTCTTATAGTTCGCACACACCCACTTCGTCACGTCCACACAATGCATCTTCTATTGGTGAGAAAATGGTCGACTCCAGCATGCACTTCGTGCTCTCTAGCATCATATTGATCTTCAATTACACATAAGACTACTTGCGTGTGAACATAAATGTACCATTGCAAATCCTCATCGTCGACTATATCAGCAGAGGTATATTCATGTTCTGAACTTTAAATTTCAATTGAATTTGAAACTTCATTATGTCAATATTCAATTTCTTGAATAATGTGTGTACAAGCTCTTCATATCTAATATCACGCCGAATAACAATTGATGTTGTTCGGTCCTCTAACCACTTCCACTTGTCGTCCATGTTGACGAATGTACCACCGTACGAGACAATGAATCTCATAATATCTCCCATATCTGCATGCCTAAACAAAAATAATATCAGCTAATAACGAATACCTAAAACGAAGATGCTAGCTGATGCAATATGTGAAATGCTGTACACAAAATGTTCCCTAATTTCATTCTGTTTAATGTTATTCTCGACATTTGAAAATATGGAGAATTACATTTAGAACTTGTTTGGGAGATATTAAAATTGAAAAATTAGCCGTT
>CADEPD010064225.1:0-13438 GCA_902829195.1 Fraxinus dipetala
CAAGAAAACGAAGCTATGTCAGCAAGTCTTTTCAGAGCCTTTCTCTTAACCAGGTATCAATATGTATCCGATGTGGCGTCGTGTCGAGTATGAACAAGTATGATAAGTGTATTTTTACACACTTATTTTAGTTCACAAACATGGATAATTGTCAATAAATACGTAGAATATAGCTTAATTCGATATAATTTGTGTTTTGTAGGACAATAATGATAAATATGACGGAAATTAGGAGAATAGTGAAAAAAATGACTAAAATGGAAGAAAACCAAGATTCAGGTACTAATGTGAAAATAACCGAAAGATGACCCAGAGGAGAGATCGAAGATGTGAAGATGGAGAGATCTAATTGGGCATTAAAATGACACGTTGGAAGAAGAAGATGTTGGAAAGAGGTCAAGAAATGCAAAAAGAAGTTCAAGGACCAAATTGCCACATTTTGGAAGTTCTTAATACTATGTGGTCGCATAGTATTAAAACATATGATGTCGCATAGGTGCCTTCAGCAAAATTCCAAGAGCCATTTGAGTTCTTTTATGCGATCGCATAGGGGAACCGTACACTTGCGGTAATTTTAATTAAACATATTTTCGTGAACAAAGTACATTATTTTTTTTTACACTATTCAGTTTTAAATTCAACATTTTTCAGGTGGAAAATTATACTAATCAAAGATAATTAGGGTCCGTTTGATAGGCAAATGTGGCAAGGAATTCTAATTTCATGTTAGTTGGAAAATAAAAATTCACTAAACTCATTGAAATTCATTTTCCAGAAAACAAAGAAAATGCAATTTAAAGTGGTTGTACCTTAGATTTCGGTTTCATGTTCCACGTTGCAATCAAACAGTCAAAGTGGAATTCGTTTTCCCCGGATGTGATGTTTTTTATGAAATTCGTTGCAATCAAACATGGTCTTAATTGACAATTTCTAGTAAAATAAGTTTTAGACAATTCAATTCCTTGAAATTCTTTCTCTTTCCACCCAAATTCCATTCTTACAATCAAACGGATCCTTAGAACAAGAAAAATTGAAAGAACAAAATACAAGAGATAAACATCTATTACAATAATAAAAAGTTAAAAAGATCCAGAAAAACAATATAGTTGATCAGAAAAATGTAAAACTAGATTATATAACATAGAGTTGAAGCATTTGAATTTTCAAAAATAAAATCAATAAAACTGAAAAAAGAGAAAAAGTTATGAATTGAAGAATCTGGAGAGGAGAGAAATCAGGAAAGAAACCAAGGCCTTTAGCAGCAGATCCTCAAACTACTGTAAGATTCAAACAAGCAATTCAGTACAAATGAGCATTAGATTTCCAAGATTGATGTGCTCAAACGAACTACCATCTTTTTGGGCATATTCGGGTAAAATTGCACATTGCTTAAGTATAAAAATACCAACCAACATTATTGTTCCTAATAATGTCGACTTTTTAAAATGGACTTTGTTATATATTTTTCATCGACGACTCTATAAGAGCTCGTTTGGAAACAATATGAGATGGACTGTAAGGTTGTTCAGATTCTGGAAAGGTTTCAGCTTTAAGTCCATTCTCCGGATGCAACTTTGGCATCTTCTAAATTTTAAGTTACTTTGAGACTTAACATGCACTCTATCTTTAATTCGAAGCACTTCTAAATGCACTTACTGTGAAATCCATATTATAAAAATTTATCCATCAACAAACTAATCAAGTCGTTCATGGCAGCAGTCAAAGACGGACATGATTGATGAGTTGAATTAGACAGAACTTGACAGGATTCGAGACAGAGCCATTAAAGCTTCGCAAATATCACTTTTTATTCATGTTCTATTTTCATTGATAATGAAAACTTCTTATAGCTTACAGCAACAACGAACGTGTTCCTAAAAATTATTGGCTGAGCCATGAACTTAGCTTGAACTTAAGTAACTGAATACAAAAAGCTGTGGACCAACACAAAATTTTGTCATGAGTTCAATGACTAACAGAATTTACTTGTGCCTGTAATTTTAGATATTGGAGGTTGGTTGTTGGTTGCTTTTCCATCCATTTTTCGGGCAAGTGTGTATCTAAGATAATAAACGTACTTCACAACATTCTTGTAGATTCCAGGGCGATATTTATCATCCACAAGGATTCAAGTGGGTTCAATTCAACGTCTTCGCATGGAATCACAAATGTTGCAACATATATTCTTGGCTTCTTCTCGTTTGTAACAGGACAGCTCTATGCTCAATGCTCTTGTACAATCCATTGCTCCATGCCTGCACAACCAAGAAAAGAACAAGAGCAATCACGAAGCTTTTAGATATCAACACTGATGGCATGTTCAATATGTTGGACTCGACAATAGTGCATGTGACTAAGCAATAGAGACATTGCTTATACGTTACCCAATCCAGTCCAGTACTCCTATAGTGTACCAATCATGTGAAGGGTAGTGCATCCTCAAAGTGCCTAGATACTGAAAACTAATAACATGTTTAGTATGTTGAACTTGAAAGGAGAACATATGATTAAAAATCGAGACATTATTTGTATGTTTTGTATACAGCCCATCCTTTCAGCAGACCAAACATGTCCTGAAAAGTATATTTGAAGGAAAATTTGTATTCTTTCCATTGGTTTCCAAGTAAGATGATGTTTGTTCCTGTGAATTTCCCAATTGTTGATAGAAGGAACCTCGGTTTGGAAACATTTAGGGAGATGAATGGGTTAATTATTGTATGCTTTGTTGAGTACCAACCACCACTCCCTTCTTAAACAACCCACTTCTAGAGTCAACTAAATGGGGTAAGCAAAATTTATACATCTCATCTTAATACTCTTGTTTTATTCATATTTTTGGCTCATGACTTGAGCATCAGAGGGTCTATGTTAAGGACAATGCAAAACACCCACCTTTTAACACTTGGCTATCATGTTGATGCACAAATGAAAGGAAGAGACTGAGATGCAACAAGTCATCTCAAACATACCTCAACAACATCACCATTGTTGACAACTAATGCTATTGGAACTGGCTTTACTGGTATCCATTCTTCTTTGTGCTTAATTTGGCAGTGATATCATCATCTTGCAGAAGTAAAGTAACTGAGCTGCAATCTGAATGTGGACTAACCCCAAGAAATAAATCAGGCCTGGAACATGTAGGATAATAGTTCATTTGCATTCCTAGTTTCATAACCCCGTGCAGTTATTTCAGAAAGCCTCCCTCCATGTCCATTAATAACGATAAATTGCTGAAGATATCATCGATTACCCTCTATAATTCTATTGAGTACTCTTCAAGTGCTTCCCTGTTAAGAATGTAAAAGAAAATGATATTAATCTTGTTGAACCAACTTGAAAGGATCAATAAGAATGATAAAATCTGCGATGCAATATTGTAAATAGCAAATCAAACTGAGTCGTAAAATCTGCGATGCAATATTGTAGATAGCCATCGAACTGAGGTACTATGACTCAATACTTGAGAACATTGTGCAGAATAATGCACAATATTTAAACTTATTTTTCTTGTTTAATCCTTGTATAAAACAATTTTATAAATAAATATCCCCTCCTTAATAGCTTGAGCTTTTAGATGAAGTGCGGACACCAATTTATGAAATTTTTTTACGTGTCTTAGATATTTACTGTGAAAAATAAATCTGGCATGCAGAGGGGTGTGTCGAAAAAAATATGCACCATAAGAGTGGGCCTTTTGTTTGGTTTGTAGTCTGAGCTAAACCTTATAATGCACCATATTCCAATATTTCAACTTCAGAACACATTGATCCTTCTATATGTGAAATCTCCAGATGTTGAAAACAAAATTTAAATAAGTAAATGTGTCACTTAGAGTTTAAGTTATTCAATTATGAGGTTCAACTTGTTGTAAGAGATGGTAATAGCCTTGAGGTCAAGTCTAGCTGCTGCTAATTTATGAGAATTATGCATGTGTTAGACCTTAAATTGAATACAGTATGGACATGCGAGAACATATTGAAGACAAAATACATATATCCTTTCTCTAACATCTTAAACTTTTAGACAATTTAGTTCTACTTTAACGTGTCAGAAGTACATACTTGAAACCTGGTATAGTGTTTGGCCAGTACTTCATATTTCTGAAGGAAGATGGTATCGTCATCAAGAATAAGAGGTCATTCCAATCAAGTTTCTGCTAGTCTGAGACGACATAACCTTGTCCATATCCTCGAACATCATTTGCTGCCATTGGATACTTCGTTTTCTCACATAATGGGAATTCAAAAAATGCTGGGTAAAACTTCATCTGCACCATGGTTTATGATCTGAAAAATTGAGCCCGTTGTAGCATACAACAACAACAAATAAAGCTTGTACCATATAAATTTCTGCTGAGTTAAGTGAATTATTTTTAGCCACTCCATTTGGTCAGTAAGCCTGTTTTATCATATGCTATCAAATAAAAAAGTAAGTTATTTAACGGTATTTGCAGAGTCACCTGAAAGAAACCCCAATCCTTGCAAGCAAAATCGAGCATTCTTAGTTCATCTTCGTCTCCATTAGTGAGCAAAGAGAGATCTATGATTGGGATATCAAGTGAAACTGAACATTTTTCAGAACTTAAGGGCCTGTCCTCTACCTTTTTTTGTGTCTTTCAGGAACATTATTAGCTTCACTTCCATAACCTAAAGGATTATCTTCATCAACTGTGATTGTCTAGCTCTGTGCCCATTATAGCCAACTGCGCATATTTCTTACAAATTTATGTTCTGGGGTATTCATAGACAATGGGAATCGATCATCAATCTTCTGTAGAATTATTCATCAGCTTTCTTGAAGTTGAGAATCTATTCAATAATCTCCCTTTGAGATACCCATCAAAAGCTGTTAAAATTCTGTTTCATCTTTCACTTGGCACGTTATTGCATATTGGAAGTTTCTCATCTTGGTACACAAGACGTTCTATAAAACTAATGGCAATCATATTTCCATTTTGGAAACTTTCAGTTTGTCTATATTACAAGAACTCTAACCAGAATAGAGATTATCTTACACCCTAAAAATAATATATCAAAGTGACAATGCTAGATAAGGAATGAACAAAACAGAAATGGCAAACATTACTGCCAAGCACGCCCGTTCAGGTAATTGATCAAACACCTTATACAATATTCAAAATTTTGCACAAATAAACAAAGGTTGAGAAATGTTAAAAAAACCACTAATCATTTAGAACAAGATAACTTGGAAGACAGGACACAAGAAATAAACATGCAGTACAAGAATAAAACGTTAAAAAGAACAGGTAAAACAATCATAAGTGGATCAGAAAAATGCCAAACTAGTTTACATAACACACAACATAGACAGGAAGTATTAATTGAATTTAAAAAACAAAATGAATATGAGGACGCTAAAAGTTGGAAAAGGGGAGAATAATTCATCAGTGTTTGGACAAATTTTAATGGGTGCCACTATTTACATTCATAGTTTTTATATATTCATCTCACACTGTATCCATCCCTATTAAAATATTAAAAAATTACTATTTTCATCCACGTCGAATTATAATGTTGTCCTTATTAAATTCATTCATTTAAATATTATAGTTCCATACAAATTTTTATATATTCATCACATTCTAAATACATCCCTAATACAATTTCAAATTTTTTGAAAATCACTATATTCATCCAATCACTATCAACGTCTAATCTGGTTATCAACATCTAATCTGGTTCTTTTCTTTTTCTATATTGTCATGTCAATGCTTTAATATTTAGTTGCAATGATTAGCAAATATCTTTTCTTGAATTTGTTGCATTCTTTCAAGAGAACTCTGCTCACGCAACCAAACAAATCCCTTCTCGAATCATATGTTTGTTAATTATTTATTTTTATTTTTTATAAGCTAACAATTTTGGCTGTTTGGGTTTTAGTTGGTAATTTCAAATTTGTTTCCTTTTGTAATGTAATTGAAACTTATTTTGAAATTTCTATCAAACCAATACTTAAAACAAAGCATAAAGAATAAGATTCCATTTTCCATATCATGAAAGAATTATAACTAAAATAATATGTTGAATTTTTTCTAATGGTAATCATTCAATTGTTGTTTTAATTTCAATTGAAAATGATATTTTATGATTATTAGGGTCTTAAAAATGATATTTTACGATTATTAGGATTTTAGTTAAATACAAATTCTAAAAGAATATAAAAAGGTTCGAAATAATTTATGAAAATAAGTATTAGTAGAAGAAAGAGCCATTCAAGCTTCGCAAATCTTGCTTTTTATTCATGTTCTAAGTTCAGTAATAATGAAAATTTCTTATAGCTTCCCCAGCAACAGTGAATGTGATGCCAATAAATTTGAGGTTGGCTAAATGAAGCTTTTTGTCACTCAATTCGATACATGGCTAGAGCTACTAGAAGATCCAAATCAATTAAAACTTCTAATTTCTTAAATTCCAAATTTCAATTTCTTTCATTGACTACATAGTCGTTAGTTTAAGAAATCTTCAATTTTTGTGCCAAGAAATTCCAGAGAAACCAGACTAAACATCGAGCAAGAATCAGTCAAGTGAAATTGAAGTGTGTTTCAATTATACAAAACTGATCAACTTGACCGTTACTTTACATCTGTAACTTCAAATATTCAAGGTTGGATGCTTTTCCATCCATCTTTTTGGCCAGGGTGTGTCTAAGATATTCAACGTATTTCACATCATTTTTGTAGATTCTTGGACGATGATTCTCATCCACCATGGTTTCAAGAGGGTTCAGTGCAACATCATCGCCTGGAATCACAAATGTTGCAACAGATATTCTTGGTTTTTTCTCATTTATAAGAGCTCTATGTTCAATGCTCTTGTACAACCCATTGCTCCAGGCCTGCAAAACCAAGAATTAGACTTTGATGACATGTTTAGTATGTTCGATTGGACTAGACTGAACTGAAGTGGAGTGTGTTTGGTCAATGAACCAATAGATCCAATATTTGTTTGTTGTCCTATCCAGTCCAGTGTCGTCAAGGTATATTTGAATGGACTAATCATATACCTCGACAACATCACCGATATTCACTACAATTGCATTTGGAACTGGCTTTACTGGTACCCATTCTTCTTTGTGCTTTATTTGGAGGGCACTTAAATCATCATCTTGCACAAGTAAAGTTATGGAGCTGCTGTCTGAATGTGGACTAATCCCAAGTACTAAATCAGGCTGCGAACATGTAGGATAGTAGTTCATGCGCATGCCTAGTTTCATAATCCCGTGCAATTCTTTGAGAACTCCTTTTTCCATGCCCATTAATGATGATAAATTGCCAAAGATCTCGTATGTTATCCTCTCTAATTCTATTGAGTACTCTTCAAGTGCTTCCCTGTTAAGGTAAACATGGAAGAAAATGACATTAATTTTGTGGGATGAAATTGAAAGGATCACTAAGACTGATATCACAAAAACATATTAGGCCACAACAGGTCTAGTGTCGTTGATTAGAGTCCAACTGAGATATGCTACACGATACTGAAACAACATCGTACAAGACAACAGACAAGATTTTAATTTCTTACATGCCTCGTGCTATAAATTTTGACTATTTCTAGTACTTGCTCTTCTGTTGAGGATTTCAGCCTTACAATGAATTCAGTATTTCAACCTTAACAATGATCATTACTTATGTGAATGTATAAATGTGTCCCCCCTTGGTAGCTAAACTTTTAGATGAGGTGTTTAAAAATGGTATCAAAGCAGCAAAGGTCCTCAGCTTGAGTTGTCGCCACCATTTATGAAAATGGTGCATGTGTCAAGTATTTGATGAAAAAAATAAAATTGACTTTCCCGTGACAGATCTAAACTTTTAAATGAGGTGATACAATGATATTGGATACATACTTGAAACCTGGTATTGTGATGGGCCAGTACTTCGTATTCCTGAAGTAAGATGGCACTGTCATCAAAAGCATGCCGTCGCTCCAATCAAGTTTCTGCTCGTCTGATGCAACGTAAAATTGTCCATATCCTTGAATATCATTTGCTGCCATTCCATATTTCAGTTTTTCACAAAATGGGAGTTCAAAAAATGCTGCTACGGCTGCCTTCAACTTTGGTAAGACTTCATCTGCACCATGATTTATGATCTGCAAATTTTTGGTCTTATGAGATGCCATCAAATAAAAAATGGTGGTTAGGATTAAGCCCTAATCCTAATTATGAGCACAATGAGAAATAAGCAAAAATAAGAGAAACACTAGTAATTTGTAGGAATCTGTCTTCAATGTGAGAAATAGGTCCACTTGTTGCTGCCCATAGTTTTGCAAGGATCGTTCGTCTCTTTCTCCTAGAAGCGGCCCCCTCTTAAAATCCCTTTATATATGATAACAAATACTGAAGTGAACTAAACATGTATGGACTATCAAATATAACCTGAATAAAACGCCTCAGGTATAAAATAACATTATTATTAGGCACCACAACAAAAATAGGTTAACTACTTGTCGTTTTTACATTGTTACCTGAAAGAAACCCCACTCCTTGCAAGCAATATCAAGCTTTCTTCGTTCATCTTCATCTCCATTAGTGAGCAAAGACAGATTTATGATTGGGATATCAAGTAAAAGTGGAAGTCTTTCAGAACTTAAAGGCCTATCCTCGAGGTTTTTTATGTATCTTTTGGGGACATTATTAGCATCATTTCTTACAATCTCCTGCACACTTGGCACAGGCAAAGAACTTCCATAACCTAATGCTTTATCCTCATGTATTCTGTAATCCTCAAACTCTGTAGCCATAATAGCCAACTGTGCATCTATGTATCTTTCCAATGTGCTGGTGCATTTATAGATGGGAATCAATACATTAATCTTCCTCGGAGATATCCATCAAGTTAATTTCTTTTTCCTTTTTTTTTTAAAGTTGGGAATCTATTGATTAATCTTCCATTCGATATACCCATCAGAAGAGGACGGAATTCTGTTTCTTCTTTCAGCTTGGCATGTTGTTGCATATTGGAAGCTTGTGATCATCTTGGTAATGTTGACAGTTTATACATCACAAGATGGTATAAAAACTAATAGGCTTTATATTTCACTTTGGACTGTATGTTTTGTCTGCATTGTAAAATTTATGAGATTGATACAAATTTGGAAAAGTAAAGATTTTGGCAGCACAAGGAGCATACAAGACACAAACGAGACGTTAAGTCATCGTTAGACGTCAAGGTCTTACCTCGTCAAGACATTAGATTCCTAGCTTAAAAAGCACAAGATATGTGAAGGTTATTGTTAGGATTTTGACTTTGTATTGAATTTAATTGTTCGTTTCCTAGTAGTATAGGACTTGTGGTGTTGAAGGTATTATAAGAGTGATTTATTGTTTTCTATTTAAAATGAGATAAGATATGAGCCTCCCAATTGTATTTTCTTGATCCCAGATTTTATGATACTATGGACTATCTTGGGGTGAGACTTGAAAATCCTTTGTAATCTCACGTGATAAATTACTTATCAATAATGTAGAACAAAGAAGTACAACAAAAAGGAATAATAATACAAATAACTCTCCCCTCGACCGAACCGACCAGATTTGCACACATCTTTGAAAGAACCTGAAAGATCTTTGATTTTCTCCTGAAGCGAGGCAAAAACACGGAATCCAAACAGAAGAACGCCTGCACAGCAGAACCATAGTGAAGGGATCAACTATCACTACAAACATAATTTATTACAAATGCATTACTGAAAATCTCATTAAACACACTATGGAAAAACAAAAATACAGCAATAGCTAATACCTTACTAAAAAACTCTGTTTCAATTTAAAAATATAAAGAAATGACATCAAACCTCAAAAATCAGTTCCAGCAAAGAAAAAAACACACACTAACCCCCCACCCCCACCCAAAAAAAAAAAAGGAAAAAGAAAAAAAAAGCACTACAGTATAAACCCCTTTCTCCTTAGCTTATGGGATGAAAGTCATGGTGCCAGTCGAAATCGGTGTAAGTTCGGCCATGAGAATGGGATATGAACAAGTATAAAAGCGAACCTAGACCTTATAAAGGAAAAATGAGAATGAAATTGAATTCTCATGTAGTCAACCATCATTCCCCAGTCTACTATCCTTTCTTCCAAAAGATCTGTTAGCAATCATTATTAGTGCTTTTTTCAATCAATAATAACCAGAGCATAGAACTCACTTCACACAAGCTAAAATTGAAAATTCAGGACAGATCTTAAGCTAAAAGAAAAACAGAAATAGAAAACATTGACAAACCGACTATGTGAAGTCGGTAAAGATATCTGAATAGTATCCATGAAATCAGAGATATTTGGGAGAACAAATGACCATCTTTTGAATGCACTCTTTTTAAACTACCTCCAGCAAGAGCAATAAAATAAGTAGGCATTTCTAGAAACCTACAAATTGAAAATCGTACAAATTTGATGTCTATAACAAGTGCTTGTAGAAAATCTAAACGGCCATATACAAAGCCAATCTTTTAATTGGAATGATAAGATAATCAAGTCATCTCAACCTACATTTCTAGCTCAATACGAAGCTTATTCATCAACCACAATAGCCCCAAGTCTAACCGTAATGCTCATTTGCTTTAAAAGCATGTGAAGAGCTACATAGTTGCTGACAATCTCCCAAAATGTCCTATTCAAGTGATAAATTCACATCCCAGAGCACCAAGAAAGATTCAAAGAGGTTCAACCAGTTAGTTAAACATTCAAGAGAGAAAAACCAATGATGTTCAACATGAATAATAAATAAAATTGGATAAGGAAGTTCTTTTTTCTATAAACAACAGAAACCATGAAATAAAATGAAATAAAAATCAAAATCACATTCGAGTATTCTAGACTATTTACCTGCGTGTATATCTAAAGAAACATTATTCCTTTAACATAATATCAATCAAATAAGTAAATCATCTCAATTTCTGAATATGTTTTATTGAAGTTTTGTGGGAATGCATATAGTTCCATAGTTTCTAAACAAAGTCTGACCTGAAACTTAAAAACACATCAGAAGCTGCCTCATATAACAGAATATTCAATTACTATAATGATGAAATCAAAGGATAAAATATCAAATTCCATAAAAATATTCAATGTTTATACAAGTTAGACTGCAAATAAAGAAATTTAAGTAAAGATGACTTGTAGGAAAAACAGCACATTAGAATTTATTCAAACTTGCCTTTCTTACAAACCAATGGAGAACATTTTGATTTCTACCACCGTACAACACTACAATGAAATGTATACACAGAGACTGTAATAATTTTCAAATTAACTCTCCATGGCACACCCGATGCAATGAGCTTATATGGGGAGTAGAAATAATTTCATCAGAATGCATATTGTGGGGATGCCCTGGAAGCCATACTGGCAACCTGAGCTTGCATCTGAACAGCCCTGACTTTCGAAGCCGTGGCTCGATGGAAAAACTGCTCGCGTGACAAAAGCCTCACATTCCTCAAGTATTGATCAAAAGGTATGGCCCCTTCTTGGACTGCTTTATCCAGTGCGTAAATTACATCCTCCACAACCAAATCAGATGCTGTGCAATCCAGCATCTGTTTTGAAAGGGCATCGCAAGGCTCTAATGTCTCATCCACATCCAGACTATTAATTTCATCATTCCCCATTTTCTCCTCATTCTCCCTCAACCATCCTTCCAACACATCACTATTCATCAAAACCACCTGCAATTGCTGCTCCAACCCCTCCTTTTCATCCTGCATTTCTTTCAATCCTTTTCCTAATTCCTCCTCACGCTTCCTCAACACTGCTTGAGCACCAAACAGTCCTTCCAATTCTGCCTCCCGTGTCTTCCTCAACTCCATAATATCACCATTCAAGCTCTCCACGAGCTTATTTATAGCTTTTTTTTTAAAAACCTCAGCTGGATCCTCCATTATCCTTCCCGAACCATAAACACTCCCAGTCCCATAAGGTGGAGGTGGAGTTGAAGTTGGAGTAGGTGTAGGTGTAGGTGTAGGTGTAGGTGTAGGTGTAGGAGAATAGACCCTAGGAGGTATTGCTGGCCGAGCTACAGCAGACCCCACTGACGAATTTACACTGGAAAAATTATTACTAGCATAATTAGGGCTGGGGTTAGGATTTGAGGGCTTGCGCTGCGAATAGAGGGGCGGATCCCGGCCAAAAAAGTGACACAAATTCCGAGCCAATTCTACAATATTAGAACTTGGGTAAACCCAATTCTGAATATAGGGAATTGAAACCACGCCGTTGGGCGAAACAAAAGGGTGGGGGCGTTTGATGATCATATCACGGGTTGGGTTGACAAAAACTAGCGGCGCGTGGCGGGGGTATGACTCCATGAGCCACATAGCAACCGGAATATTGTAAGTAACACCCTGGAAGAGCATCGGCACCGTTCCATCGGCCTGAAGAAGATTGACCGTGCGGCCGTCGTTGTGCGTAAACGTGGCAGTCTTCGGCTGCAGCGAGGGGTATGCCTCCGTTAGAGATACCAAATGCTGGCGGATTAACCACTTGACATCCTCCGCGTACGGGAGCGCAGCCGGACCCCGCTGCGAGAGGACGCTACTAAGGAATTGTTGCGTATATTGAGCCATTGAATATGCAAAAGGGGGAAGAAAAACTGTATCTATATGTGTACGTATATGTCTGGTTATACAAATCTAATGAGGACGATTTACTTGGAGAAGGAAAGGAGGATTACAGTGTTAAGAAATTGAATGGCCGTTTTAAGGATCTGATAAATTACGTAATATTTGAAAACGAATTGATATTGACTTTCTCGACTGTAATATTCGTGGAAATTGGGGATGAGCGGTTTGCTTGCGCGGGGAGTTTACGCGTCCTTCATTTGAGAGAGGACTTGCGATTTTATTTTATTTTCCGGAAACGAATTGAGTCTATTGTATAGGATAAATAGGGCACTCTATTCTCAAAACGATCATTTGTGCACTCGTCTCCATGTAATGAAAAACGGTTATTTGAATGTTAAATGGTAATGCGTAAGACTTGCATTTCAATCGGAACCTTTGATTTCCAAGAAATAAATTAGGAATCGAATCCGAAAATCGATCAAATTGGGTTGGTTCTTAGTTCTTGAACTAAAATTGTGGTACTTGACTCTGAAACTTGTCATTTTTATAAGGTTTTTGTTTTTTTACAATTTATTCATCTTGACACATTGATCCATTCTAACGAATAGCAAGTTTGCAAAGCTCAAGTTTGTATTATTCGCCAGTAGAAAACGCATCAAGAAGACAGCCGCATCCCTCATGCAGCTCAGGCAAGGATCGAATGAATCCCTGCGTAACTTCATGACGAAGTTCAACAAGAAAAGACTTCAGATACCCGACCTCCACATAACAGCAGCAATCTCGGCCCTCACATATGCCATAAGATGCAAAACTTTCAAGATGTCTTTCTCGAAAAATCCGTCGAAGTCCGTGACCGAGCT
>CADEPD010064238.1:0-24012 GCA_902829195.1 Fraxinus dipetala
ATATATTTTATAAGATCCACAATTTTTACCTACTTTTTCATTAGACATTTTTTTAGATCCACTACTTATAATCAATTATAATTTTTGACAAACATGCACTAAGTGCTTTTTTTGATAAAATTTGGCTAAAATTTTACAAACTTTTTAACTCGTCAAACTTCAACTTTAATTATACGTTTCACGTGATCCACAAAATTTAATTGACTTTTCAACCGCATCTACATACTAGAATTGTTCAATAACCACTAAATACTACCCTTGTGGAGTTTCCGTCAAATCAAGTTAGTCAATAAAAAAGAGTCGATTGAAAAAGACGGGTTTTAAAGTAAACTTAAATATTGACTTTATAAAATACGGGTCTAGAAAAGGACCTTAGTTACTGCATTTGAGTCGCATTATTTTGAAAGAATGTATTTTGGAATAGTAGATTGACGAAGAATGTGTGGTTGAAAAAGAAGGAAAATTTATTGATATGATGAAAAATATTATTTTATTGAAAGATGTGTGATTGAAAAAAATGAGTAGAAAAATGAGAATGAAAAAAATATTGTGACTCAAATAGGGGCTACATGAAAATATCCGAGCAAAAATATCATTTGATGGGTAAAAAAATTCCAAGATCTAATATGCACCGAGAAACCTAGTGTTTATTATTAGCCCCCGTTTGGTATAAATTAAAATCAAATTTTTTAGTCGATATTGATAAAAGCTGCTTAGATATGTGATTAAAAAGTTGTGAATCTAATAAAATGTGATTAAAAATTAATTGTTGACTTTTACTTGAAATTTTAATTAGATTTTAATCCAAACAAAACAAGGACTTAGTTTAAGAAAGTGCAGTTCTTTCTATGCAATATTTTTAACTAAGGGTCCGTTTGATTGCAAGAGTGGAATTTGAGTGAAAAGAAAATAAATTTCAGGGAATTAAATTGCCTAAAATTATTTTCCTAAGAATTGTCAATTAATTGTGTTTGATTAATATAATTTTTCAAGTGAAAAATATTAAAATTTTAGATCTTTTAATATTCGTTTGACTTTGTTTTACATATAAATTGTCCATTAAAACGATATAATTTGTTACAACTAGGGATATAATTTATTTTCATTACCCAAAATTTTGTTTTTAAAAGTAAATTGAAAAATCAAATCTCACCAAATTGGTGGGAATTGATTTTTCTCGAATTCATTGAATTGTCATCGTGTGAGCCAAAATAAAAAAAATGAATTGCCAATTTTTTTTTACCAATCAAATATGCCTTTGGCTAAAAAATGGAACTTCGTTTTCAAGTTCCTGAAAATGATGTCAAATCAAACGAGCCTAAAAATTTCACCTTTTTCATTTGTACAGAAGAAGAAGCAACAAAAAATGGTCAGAATAGACTAAAACAGTGAGCTCCACATTATTTAAATATTGCTTGCGGGCCTCACCTGCTTGTGTGTGGTCTGGCATGTTTATGTGGATAAAGGAGGGAAAGCAGCAGACAGGGTCACAGGGGTACGTTAAACTGTAGGGAAACAGAGTGGCAGTACAGTGAGTTGAAGTGACGGAAAATTAATGGTCCCTTCTGATTATTTTAATAGACATGTAATTCCAGTTGTCCGATGATTGATGTCAAAGGTTTTAGATTATGAAAATGTTGTGCTGGACTTTTGAACTAAAGCAGTAAAATTGCTCAAAATTAGACAACTATACGAACACAGTGGATTAACTTATATAAATTGGCCTTCTTCAAATCTTGACAATATATGGTATATGGGTGTGGTCCTCGAACTAAAATTTTCGGTGCAAATCCTCCCCCAAGCCTTCCTCATCTTTCACTCTCTTCCCGAGCCTCCCACCATGATTATTGAAAGCGTAAAATTTGAAAAAAAAAAAAAAAAAAAATACAACTTTGTCGCATGTACATATACTCGTGAACGGATCCAGGAATGAATTACAGACCAGACTAATACGTACAATTTTTTTTTTCCTAACTAAAGAATATCAGTGGATGGGGGATTGCCCAACCCCCCCTCCATCCGTCCCTGCATATACTAGTATATATTCTATAGAAATATTCTTATAACACCATATTTATAATAGAAAATATCTGTTAATTTGTCCCGTTACAATTCGACACGTTAAATATCACACTACAATCAAATCGAGCATATTCCAACATATGCCATCATTTGCACTTCCCTTTTTTGGTTTGATATTGATTTTTGTCTTCCTTAATATAATTAAATTATTGACTTAAAATATATTTTCACATTTAAAATCTATCATAATATTTGAAAGACTTGGAATTTATCTAACTAAAGACAAACTAACGAGAGGAAAAGATCCTAAAGTCAGGTCGTAGTGAGCATCTCGAGATGGACCCAACGTAATCTATAGCAAAGTAAAAATCACTTTCCAGTTTCCAGAGATGGATTAAAAGATTTGCAGTAATTAAGGTTGCAAAAATAATTAAAATCCTTAATGTCAAACACAACAATAAAGAAACAAACAAAAGAATTAGAAACCTTAAATTTGTCGTTAATTGTGTTAAAAAGTAGGTTTGCTCTTTTATGATGTTTAGCCAAATATATTTTATTTTTGCTTCTCCTTCTCGTGGAAGAATTTCTTAAGAAAACTACTTTAATTTATATTTGAACCAGCTTCTTATAAAAACTCTCCTAACTATAATAAACATTTTCATAAAATTAATCAAACGATTTTTTCAAAGCAAAGCAACTTTTAAGTATCAAAAACTCATTCAAACTTCTCAAAAGTCAGCTTTTAAGTTCAACCAAAATTTATAATTTATCCGCTACACGAATACATGATAATTCGTACATTATGTTTAATGCACCAAAAAAGAGGAAAATTCTCGATATAATAAGGTACGTAACACTTGTCAAATACAAGATAGGACTGAATGATGTACCGACTCGATGGTATGAATTCTTTCGAAGTTGTTTAATACTATAAAGAAATGTCTGTGTGGTCCTTCTAACCTATTTGATTAAGACCTCTAATATTTGACTTAATTCTATTGTTGGTTATTTTATATCCACCGTAATCTAAGAGATTCAATCGGTCAATAATTAAATAAAACACCGTAGGTTTCAGGGGGGACCACCGCCACCACCCCTAATCCCACGCGGAATATGCTGTGACACCAATTCTTGCAATGCAAATGCTCTTATAATTGAAAAACCCCAACAAAAAGAGATATTTTCGTCTCTGCATAAATCTAATCAGAGAGAGAGAGTGAGTGATATGATCAAAACAACCTCTTGATTTGAGGCTGTTTTGATTTAAACGACACTCGTACCCATATCAAGCTCTATTGGCGTTTGGGGGCTGGATTTGATTTCTGATTTGGGAAATTTGTTGGGACAAACAAATCTATCGTTTTTTTTTTTTCTGTTTTTGAAATTTCTTGATTTGATTTGATTTATTTTTCAGCAATGGTTGATAATAAGAAGTATATTTCATCTGATGAATTGAAGAAACATGACAAATCTGATGATTTGTGGATTTCAATTCAGGGGAAGGTTTACAATGTGACAGATTGGGCTAAGGAACACCCAGGTGGGGATATCCCACTCATGAATTTGGCTGGTCAGGATGTGACTGATGCATTCATTGCTTTTCATCCAGGTACTGCCTGGAAATATCTCGACGGATTCTTTACTGGGTATTATTTGAAAGATTTTAAGGTTTCCGGGGTTTCTATGGATTATAGAAGGCTTCATTCTGAGTTTTCGAAAGCCGGGATGTTTGAAAAAAAGGGCCATGGAGTGATTTATTCTCTTTGTTTTGTTGCATTGTTACTTTTCACTTGTGTTTATGGTGTATTGTGTTGCGATGGTTTCTGGGTTCATATGTTTTCTGGAGGGTTGCTGGGGTTTCTATGGATGCAAGTGGCTTATTTGGGTCATGATTCGGGTCATTATCAGATTATGACGACCCGTGGATTCAATAAATTCGTGCAAATCCTCACAGGCAATTGCCTAACTGGAATCAGCATTGCTTGGTGGAAATGGACTCATAATGCCCACCATGTTTCTTGCAATAGCCTTGACTATGATCCCGATCTTCAACACTTGCCAATGTTGGCAGTCTCTTCGAAGTTATTTCACTCGTTGACATCCCAGTTTTATGGTAGAAAACTGACGTTTGATTCGTTGTCAAGATTTTTTGTGAGTTACCAGCATATTACTTACTATCCCGTAATGTGTGTTGCAAGAGTCAATCTTTATCTGCAGACGCTCTTGTTGTTGTTCTCAAAGAGAAAAGTTCCCGACAGGGCTTTAAACATATTAGGAATCTTTGTTTTTTGGAGTTGGTTTCCTCTTCTTGTTTCATGCTTGCCAAATTGGAACGAGAGGGTGTTGTTTGTTCTGACAAGCTTTTTTGTATGCTCAGTTCAACATATCCAATTCACTCTGAACCATTTCGCAGCAGATGTTTATGTAGGAGCACCCAAGGGGAATGATTGGTTTGAGAAACAAACAAGTGGAACAATAGACATCACGTGCTCGTCTTGGATGGATTGGTTTTTTGGTGGATTACAATTCCAGCTTGAACATCATTTGTTCCCGAGGCTACCAAGGTGCCACTTGAGAAATGTTTCTCCTGTAGTTCGGGAACTATGCAAGAAACACAACTTGCCTTATCGGAGTTTATCCTTCTTTGAGGCCAACTTGTGGACTCTAAGAACACTAAGGACTGCTGCCCTGGAGGCTCGGGATTTCTCCAAGCCTATGCCGAAGAATTTGCTCTGGGAAGCTGTTAACACTCATGGATGAGGATTCCATGGTAACGCCTGAAAGATTTTTACGAATAATTTGATTCTGTTTCAAAGCTTCTCAAAGTGTAATGCAATAATTCTACTAGTTACTGAATTTGGTAGACATCTTGCACTCATGAAAAGCTTTTCCTTGTGAAAACTTTTAAGAATAATTTTTCCTGTTGATTCTGAAATAGTACTAATATCATTCTGTTTGCATAACACTGTTCCTTAGTTATACTTCATAAAAAATTTGGTCTATAGCTTTATACTTTTTGAATATACTGAACTCAGGTGAAATTTTATATACTGCTCCAGTGGATGACTTTACCAATTTATATACGAAATTAATGCATTTATGTGTTGCTAGCAGCTTCATGCTTTGGAAAGGATGGTGTGTGCAAAAGTGTAATATGTAGACTGCTTTTAGTAGAACTGAAATGTAGGTTGAGGTATAGACCTTCGAAACCCTCTGACCAGTAGCGTTTTGGTGGGTGGGATAACCTGGTGGACTGGTAACAATAACATGTTTGCTAAGCTTAAAAAAAGCCAGCTTACTTTTTCAGAAAGTAACTGTGTAACACTTTTGAAAACCTTTTGTATATTCTAAAATAAGTATCTGTTAAAGAAAAGCCAAATATGTTTGGAAGAAAAAGTTTCTTAGAATTAACTTTTAAAGGTTGAAACATGTTTGGTTAAGCTTAAAAAGAGTAAAGTTACTTAATTTTTTGGCTTAGCCAAACATCTTTTTCATTGATTTGTCCAGTCATTCTGGTAATAAAACACAGCAACCAGTGGCCTAATTGTTCTTGAAATGTAGCAACAGCAACCATCTTTAATTCAGCACAAGAAAATATACACAATGATACATGAAGTCTTTCTAGAATATTAGTTTTTTCACATCATAATACACATTTAGACATGGGTTTTAATCAAAGAACTATAGCCAGTTTGATCATCGTAGTATTTGGACCAGAGCATGACACCTCCATACTTGTTAGAACCTTAAGAGTTGGAAGAACTTTTGAAATTAGAACATTTGCCGGAATGAAGCCACTCCGTGCTGCATCTGGTGCTGCTGGTAGTCCTAGGAAAATCTTCGTAGCAGGAATATATGAGGTCCATTGTTTCCATGCATTTTCGATGTTTGCAGCGTTCTCCGAAGAGTATTGACAAGGAGGGTTATTGTAAAATTGAACCCAGACATAGTCGAAAAGGCCTGTTTTCAAGGCACCTCCCATCCATGCATCGGGGAATGGGCATTGAGGAGCTGCCGTTAAGTAAACCTTCTTATCCTGCGTGCTGTACTGAGAAAGGTACCTCGCAAGCTCATCCCAGTGTTGAGAGGCCCCACCTTAAATATTAAAGTCAATTCAGTCCAAAACAGCTTCAACTAGAGGACGAGACGAGGATTGTCCGTCCAAGAAGTTGTTCCAGAGGTATGTAGCCACTTGTCTCGCGTCCTCTAAGGAGGCGAGGTAATAGCTACCCGCCCCTCCTCCAATATAAAGCATCACTTTGATTCCTTTGGCTTGACACAACCGGACATCAGAGCTCAATCCGGTGCATCCGTTACTGTACAGATCACAGCGTCCGGCTAGATTGATCATTGGTGTCTGTCCATTGCCAAATATTGACAGGAATGCTAAGATCACAAATTGATAGTTTCTAGTGGCACTAGTTTGAGCCAATGTCCCTTCTTTTCCATTCTGTCCCCAATAGATAGCAATTCCTCCAGCTTCAGAACTCACCACTAGCATTAATATTACTAGTGGAAGAATCAAAGCTGATTTCTTAAGAGCCATATGATTTTTAGTAAGCTATATTGATCTAATGATCTTTTGTTGAACCATGCCTAAGGTGCATACCCTTTTATGGCTTATTAAATTATTAACCATAAAAAAATTCAACAAAAGACAAAAAGAAAACTAATATCTATTTGGTGGAGATGGAGTAACTAGTCAGCCCTATGTCTTGTGGTTTAGGGTTGCAAATCACGCAGGCCTGAGGCATATTTGTTATGCATTGTAGTTGTAGGACAAGATTAGAGAATCAAAATAATACTGTGTAATATTACATGAACTGCCAAAATATTGTAGCTACTATTATGGAGTTACGCCATGTATATGGGGCTGAACAGTACAACAATACCATTTTGATGGTTTCAAAAACATATTTGAGCTGTGACCATAGTACAAGCTCAGTTGTACCCTGAAGGCACCACTATCTTACGGTGACATGTTGAAATTACATTTTTTTATAATACTGTCAAGTACTATATAATTCACGTTACCATGATTGACAAAAATATTATATCGACTATTTTGGGCTTACGCCAAGCGTGCATGTCTGAAAAGTCGCTTAAATTTCAATTGTTACGTTATTATAGTATAAGGAAACAGTTTAACGCAGACCGAGTGTATAAAAAGTTGAAACACGTTTGCTAAAAAAATTCTTTCTTAAACGTCATTCTTGTTTTCTAAATTGTGGTCTGATTCTCTTTCACCTAAACAATGACATTATTTTGTTTAGTATATTTTAGCAACTGTCCAAATTCCCAAATCAAAATGTAAATTTTAGTCAACAAACTTCGAGTGCCCCGAAAGGCGGGGCCCCCTTAGCTTTAAGATTTTTTGATATTTGACCGCTGAATTTGGACATTTTGACCTAAAATTTCTTGAACCAGATGAATATTAATATTCTCAAGTCAAGTCATTATACAACATAGGTTATCGAACGAATCGTGAAAGTAAACATTGCAAAAAATCACGATAGAAAATAAATTCTTATTCGAAGAGTGCATAACTTCCCAGATAAGTCGTAATAATCCGTCAAAAGTAGTCTTCCTTTTCTCGTTTGTGAAGTCGCTCAATTAGAATATCTGAAACTTCGAAGATAACCATAACAACAGGCTCAATCGTGAGATATAAACCGATCCGATTGTTTAGAGAAATAGATTCACTATATGTGAAAGCTTAGGGATAGAAACGGTAGCTGTGCTGGCCTTTGTCAACGGTTGACCTGGCTTGAGACATTGGTTGAGCACAAACTTTTTATTCTATAACTATTAAATATAGTACATAATTCCGGGTGCCTACGGGGGATCAGTGCATTGTTTCAAATAATGAAGCAAAAGGAGAAGAGCCAATTCCAACCATTTTGCTAATTTATCTCAAACGTCATAAGAGAACTTCGACTATTGTCCCCATCACAAGCTCGTCCCAAAGAAGACGTGCATGTGCACAAACTCCTTAAAGACAAGCTTTGTTTCTTGGTCGCACAGTAATATAGAAATCAATTTAAGTCCAGCATTGCTCAAAATTACACCTTAAACAAGACTAACAAACATTAAACGGGCTTGCACAAAGAAAACAAGACTAACAAACAATATATAAACGTGTGCGCACACAGAGAACAACAAAGTAATGACAGGCTTCGGTGCTTGGTTTCACAATAATATAGAAATCAATTTAAGTTAAGAGCATTGCTCAAAGTTACACCTTAAACAAGAGTAACAAATAATATACAGTCTTTTCTCAAATAGTGTTTCCATGAGAACAATTCAAAGCATAATCTGTCTTCCAAAAGCGAAACAATTCAAAGCTATATTACACTTGAACATTACAAGAAGATAAGGCACAACAGAACAGACATCATTTTCTACATAAGACAAGCTGCCCTCGAGGAAAAGCACACTAACCCATTGCATATTTCTGAGTCCAGCTCCTTGCAGTTTGCTCGTACTTGGCCTTGTCAGTTTTGTACATGTGGGCAATCTCTGGCACCAAGGGATCATCTGGGTTTGGATCCGTTAAAAGTGAACAGATCGAGAGCAACACCTGCAAATATATACAAGAATCTTCCTCTTAGATACTACTAGATTCAGGTTTTTTATTAAGGATAGTTTATTCTTTTCCCTCGAGATACTCATGGGGGTCATAGATACCATAGTATTTAGTTTCTTTTTCTTTTATTAATTAAGAATAGTTTAGTCTTTCCCTTGTTCAGGGTTTTTTACACTTTGTATAAGACTGATATTGCACCTCGTTTAACCCTTCCATCCTTGCAAAATGATAAGCAATGGTGATAACTAATAATGTGCACGCGGTAAGAAGATCAATATCTGATTTCACAAGGGATTAAAAAGGTATTAAAGATATCTTCGGACCATTAAATCAGGTCTTAGCACTTCAATCAGTGACTAGGGACTATATTTATGCGGGAAATCATGCAGCAGCTATTAACATGTGGAATGCAACAGTTAACAACTTCCAGCATGTTTAAAGAAGCTTAAGAGTAACTTTTAACATTTTTTAAGTTACTTTTTGTTTCCAAACTTGTCAAGATAGTATTCCATCTCATGAGTAAAAGAAATTACTCAGTCTGACACTAACGTTGAAGTTACATTCAGCAAAGCAACTTGTAAGTTATAACTAAATAAACCAACATGATAAGTATTTATTCTAGAACGACCTTATTTACTTATAAGTTTTTAAAGTTTAGTCAAATATGCACTTAAAATAGTACAAAAAGGAAAAACAAGGGGAACTGTGTTACAAAAGAACTCTGCCTGAATTGGCAGAAACCGCTGAACAACAAAACAACAAAATTTTCTTGACACAAAGGTTCGCGGCTTTATGCATCCAAATATATCAGGTACACGGCATTCTAAATTTTTGGAGAAGAACCTCATGTGGAAAAAGAAGATGGAAACTTGAACATGACTCATCAACTCTCAAATAAAAAACAAGAAACCTCCAAATTTAAAAAAAAAAAAAAAAATGAAAAAGAAAAAGATAACCTTGGAAATTGTCAAGGCAGGACTCCATTGCTCCTTTAGAATATCAAGACATATACTACCATTGCTGTTGATATTCGGGTGAAAAACTTTTGTCCTGAATGCGACCTGCAAAGATACAACCAAAATAATATTATGGAATATGTTTGTCGAAAATGAGGAAGATTAATGAGTGAAATATTAATAATTGCAATGACAAAATGAACGGGAATATGAATGTGGACCCCTTACACTTCATACTTTTCAAGCAATCGTACTAAAAAAAAGGTGATCACTAATAGAGCAGAATTTCAGATCTAAACAATGCACGCACAAAAACTTATATAGATCACCTCTCCACATAATTGACTTTGACACACTGGAACATCTATGTCATAGCATACGACAGAATGAAACAAATCGGTTACTGAGTAGAATACTCCAACAAACTTTGACCAAAATGGAAAAGTGCAATAACAATTCCATCTAGAAAAAAAGTAGTAAAACTAAGAAGGCATATAGGAACTATTCTCCTTTCCCAACATAAAAATTGCAAAACAAATTCATATACCTTGGGAGGTTTAAATGGATAATCAGGAGGGAAATGAATAGTGACTAGAAATACTCCCCCTGCATATGGACTATCTTGAGGACCCATTATTGTTGCTTGCCAGTGAAACATGTCCTCGCCAACGGGTCCTATCAAAAAATACGAGAAAGGAATGCAGTTGCGATCAGCTAAAGATATCTATAGTTGGTAGTGAAAGCATGCAAGACAGAAGTGCAAGGTATATACCAAAACTAACATATACTTGGGCAGTTCATTTTGTTTATCACCAATGTCAAGAAGTTATACAAAAAGCCTCTTCATAGTTCAAGACCATCAAGCATGATTTGGCAGTGTACGAGGAAAACTAAATATATATTCTAGTGAAATCTTTGGTACATCAACGGGGCAGAAGCCCATAAAATTTTCATGATAAATTATATGGATAACAACGCATAGAGCCTCCAACTCAAGTGACAAGCTCTCTCAAGATTCCAAAGTTTTCTATATAAGACTGACTAAATCAATAACTATCACCCGATTCACCCCTACTCGGAGCATCTTAGATTGAAATGAAAATTAGAAGATTAATTATCAAAATAATCAGATAAGATAGTTTGGCACAACTATTAAAATTAGGTTTCAGAGGAAAAATTTGTCACAGATATAAAAATTGGAGTTTTAAGCTGTAGTATGCGAGCCATAAAAGATTATAACGTCCACATCCTTCCAGGGATGGATCTAAATTATAAAAATTCTATGCTCAGTGACCCATAATCAATCTCTTGTTGATCATAGCCTAAATTATCATATACTATGCTTATTATTTATCAGGAAAATCCGTCCCAAATGCATCGGGGAGCAGATTATGTAATCCATCCATTATAAGAAAAGCTCAAAATAATTAAGAAAAAGGGAATCTGTAGCTCAAGCACTAATATACACGAAAACATTTTTTTTCCCTTTTTTTTTAAAACATGTTTTTACCCCTACCATGTATCTTTTTACAATCAAAATTACTTCTTTTTGCGTTCTACACAAACTCAAAATGACAAATTAATTGCAGACCCAGTTTCTATAAAGTACCCCTAAATACGTATACACGCCCTAATACAACAGATCAAACCTCGGTACAGCAACAAAACATAATGAAACCAAAATTAAACACACAAAATAGCGTGAAAAAATACCAAATGAATAAAATAAATTACCAGCGCTGCAAGAAGTAGGTGGATCTTTCTGTAGATCCTTGAGTTCCTTCAAGATCCGCTTCGAAGCCATCACAACAAATCAACACAAAGACTCCGATCTGCCCAATATTCTTATTTCAGAAAAAGAGAACAAAAAGAAAAGTATACGTGAATATGAGCGAATATATGAGTGTGGAGAGATGTATGTGGTGTGGACTGACCTGTGCGGATTGATTGGCTTTTGCTTTTCTTCTTCTTCCTGTGGATCAGAATATGACTAAAAGTTGCTTATTTTGATCACACCCAAATTATGAGTGACTTTTTAATAAATTATTTAAAAAGTAAAGGGATAATTGCAGCAAAGGTCCCAAATCTTTTCATTTTTTGCGTATTTTACCCTAATATTTGTTTGTGCCAACGAAAGTCCCAAACCATTTAAAAATATGCACCGAATGTCTAAATGGATGAAAACCCACCCATTTGGCCGTTAGTTGACCAGAAAAGTTAATTTTGACCAGATTGAGTAAGGGCAAAATGGTAACTTCACATATTTTAATCTAAGAAAATTTTGACCAGATTGAGTAAGAAAATTTAAAAGAAAAAGAAAAGAAATGCCACTATTCATCTCCTTTTTCACCCACCTCACCCCACCCTACCCAAAAATCAGAAACACCTCCACCTTCCACCACCATCTCCATCGCGTCGCTGCCTCCATTTTTCGTCGCTCTCCGTCACCCTTTTTGCCTACAAGCTATTCTTCTCCTCCATATCCCAGTTCCTTTTCGCCTTCACCGTCCATTGCCACCTCCACACCCCTTCCCTCTCCTTCAATCTCCCTTCCCTAATGTGCAATCCTAATTCAAATTCACAACCCCAATAATAGATTTATGTTTATCCCCAACAATACTTTTCGCTTGAAAGAAAGCTGATCGGTTGAAACTCTCTGTATGAAATCAACCATCGACGTGAAATCGTCACCATCCATAATCTGCAATCCAAAAAACCCACCAAAGTTGCTCCCCAAATTCAAATTCACAACCCCAACAATATATAACAGGCTTCGCTAATCAATGAAAGCACAAAAACAAACTATAATTACATAAACCAAACATTCAAGATCCATGAGAAATCCGAATTGTAGAGGGCCCATTTTGCTAGTTACAACCTCAAACACACTCTCAATTGCTTGACTTTCATTGGGCTCAACTGTAGGAAGTATATTTAGGTTAAGGGTTTTACGGCGATGGTTGTTGTGGTAGTTTCTTAGACATGATGGGGTTAAGGGAAGTGGGTTTTGGTTAATGATTTTGGTTTTTGAGACATGGTGGGGTAAGTGTTTGTTGGTGGTGGTTGCGGTGGTTGTCGGTGTGGATGCTGTGGTGGGGATCGCGACACCAACAAGGTGGAAGGTGGGGGTGGATTTTCGTTCCGGTGAACTGAGTCTTCCCTGTTGTCTGTTTTTTGTTTTTGTTTTTTTTATTATTATTTATTTTTTAACGTTTTAATTATAAATGTACTATTTTAATTTTTACCCTTCTCCATTTGGTCAACATTAGTCAAACTTCACTATTTTGGTTAAACTAACAGTCAAATGCATCCATTTGGACCTCCGGTGCATATTTTTAAAATGTTTGGGACCTCCGCTGATATAAAACAAAGGTTAGGGTAAAGTGCGCAAAAAATGAAAAGATTTGGGACCTTTGCTACAATTATCCCAAAAGTAAATGAGGTGAGTTTTCGGACAGCAAAGAATTGAACAAATTTCAGCATCGAGTACCGGCTTTGCAAAATAATGAAAGATTAAGGATCAAATCTGATATTTTTAGAAGTTTAAGACTAACTTGCTCGATCAGTACTAGGTTAAGGACAAATGACATAAATTCCCTGATTACCCATTGATTAATTCAAAACTTGCTAATCCAGTAAAACCCAGGTAAAACCCCAGACCTAAACATTCCCCCCTCCCCTTTCTTCTCTCTCTATAGTTTCTTCTCTGTGGGCGTGGTTGTGGTGTGGCAGAGATGGAGTACGTGAGCCCCGAAGGCCTTCGCCTCGACGGTCGCCGCCCAACGGAGGTATATCTCTCTTCTTTGTTCTCTAATACACAAATTTTGATTTCTTTGCAACCTTTTGTTTTAACTTTTGGTTTTTACCTTAACAAGAAATTACTGTCTCGTGTAATTGATGTATGTATATATTTTTCAATATCAGATGAGGCAGCTTCGTGCAGAAGTAGGCGTAGTAGCGAAAGCTGATGGGTAATTTACATTTATCCTTAAAATTTCGCACGAACTAGCATGTCTGTCTAAGCTTAAAAAGTTAACGTAAAAGTTAATAGTAAATAAGTAATCTTTAAATTAAAGGTAGGTTTCTTCTTTTATAAGCTTAGCCAAACATCCTCCAATGAGCTTCAATTTTAGATGGTTTTTGTTTGATGACCCCTATAATTTGCTGGCAGTTCGGCTTCTTTTGAAATGGGTAACACCAAAGTCATTGCTGCAGTCTATGGTCCTCGAGAGGTAGGTATCCCTCTTCGTATGCTGTTTCATAATAGATTATGCATTCTGCGGAGAAGTGAATATAAATTGGATTCCCTCAAAAGTTCTCAGTTTACTCTACCATTTTTTGTAAGTGTTATTGGTGATCCTCAGATAAAAGAATTATAAAAAGAAGCTTCAAGGCTTAGTTTCTGACTACATCACTCATATAACATTGATCTTAGAGTATTTCCATGTCTTTATTCACATTGTTTAATTGAACAGTTTCTGGGTTATTAACATTCCATACTGTGTTGCAGTAGGCAGTTTTTGTAAACATTCTAAAGCATAATGCCTATAGAAGTGAATTGAAAACGTATGAAGTTTGTTTTGATGCATCAATTTATTCATATTACCAACTATTTACAGGCTCTAGCTGACCGATCACTGATGTGCACATAATGAATGAGATGTCATATTTTAGAAGACGCTTTACACCATGCATATGCTAGTGACATGCAGTCTCTTTCATTGGATTGCGGTGTTATCAATTACCACATTAACTGAAATAGGATGTTAGGTAGAACTTCCATGGTAATGGAATCTATCTGGAATGGTGCATTTCTTGATTATTTATATTTGGCCATGGTCAAACAAGTCTTCCTTTAGTCGTGCCTCGATGAGAATCTCTGATGCTCGGGCTCTTCGAAATAATCAGAGTACCCGTGTCGGACACGACATGGGTATGGATATAAGATATATGTTGGATCCTTCAAGTTTTAATCGGACACTTCGTCGTTTTTACTTCTTTCTTCTTCTTCTTTTCATTTTCTTCTTTCCCTTTTTGCTCTCTATAAACCTTGCGTCCCAGTCGAGAGGGTGGAGAAAGGTGGCGATGCTAGGCTTTCCTTTCTTTTTCTTTCTTTTTTCTTTCCTTTCTTTTTTTTTCCTTCTCTCTTTGTATCGGTGATTTAACGTTTTATTTGTATAAAATGAAATGGGTTCCATATAGTGCTACTTAGTGCTCCACTAAATCCAAATTGCAATCAAATCCCTAATTTTCTATTTTTTATAACATTTAATAATTCCCATAATTGAAAACCCTAAAATTCTATTTTATTCGTCTTAATCCCTTATTCAATTTCTGTCTTTATAAATAATTGATTTTGGTCTATTCAAAATGACATTTTGGATTAGGAAAAAAATTGAAGTTTGAAAGACGTATTCACGTACCCGTATCCGAAATTTGGACTCTTTTTAGCAATGTTCCCGTATCCTACATTTTAGAAAATAAAAGATCTGACACTTAGATACATACCCGTACTCAATACTCGTATCCGAGTCCGAGCATCATAGATGAGAATATATCTACATATTTGAGCCATGTTGAGGGGCGGAATTGTGTATTTCATAATTTTTGGTTTATGTGCTAGTCTTAAAAATTGATGTGCTATAAATATAATGGTGCACTTTTGTTACTCTGTAAGTATTGCGCAATAAAAAGGGGGTTAACATTTGTATTTTGCTCATTTTTCCAAAATTATCTGATACCAAATTATAATTACTAAAGAACAATCTTTATCTAGATATGTATATTTTCTTAATGTTCATAGAACTATACGTTTAGGTCCTTTTTGCAGTAAGATAGATTTCTATGTACTCTGACATCTGTTAATTACATTATCTGCTGATTGATGTCATGTGTTTGCATGTTCATTTCACCCAAAGAAAAAGAAAGAGAACTCACAAATGCACAGACAAGAGAAGAAGTTGCTCCTGTATATGAAAATTTCGTGGTTCTTGTAATATCTACTTATCTATCTATCCATCAGTGACATTTTCAACCCATTGTTCTATCTTTCAGGTCCAAAACAAGGGTCAACAAATGAATGACCAGGCTTTGGTAAACTACCTTCTGCAACCAATTCTATGATTAGGTTTGCTGCTTCAGTCGTTATTCTAAATTAATGTCTTTATAATGTTGCCAGGTGCGGTGTGAGTATAGCATGGCTAATTTCAGTACTGGAGATCGCATGAGGAAACCAAAGGGTGACAGGTAACTCACTTGTATGAGTACAAGTCTCGTGTAACATTTGGAGAAGTCTGTAGCTACATGCTTGGAGCATGATTATGCCAATTTTACATTTCTGAATTTTTTGTGCTAGTTTACCCAATTTTGAATGGTCTATAGTCGTGGCTTTTTGGCTTGCAAGATGCAGCCTTAAATTATAAAAGATATGTTTGAGTTTTTAGAGAGAGGAAAAAATTATACATATGAATAGTCAATTTTATATGAAGACCCACTACAAAAAATCTACCATAAAAGGTATTGTGTTCAGACAAGCTTATTATAGTGTTTTCATTTACTTATCTTTTCACCTCACTGCTGAAGACGTCTAATTAAATAAATTATTTTCTCGAATAAAGTACGTAATATAAACGGGACTGAGGTCCAAATTCCAAACCCCAAAAGGAGTCGCCGATAATAAGTTGGATGACTATTTGTATATCATCTATCTGATGCTGCAATGGATTTTTTATAAGGCCAAGAAGCTGATTGCATGAATTATCCCACTTGTCTGAAAGGGGTTAAATCTTGGCATCTTTCGTGGTGAAAGATTTGCATTACTTGGTCTTCTATTTATTTGTCAATGCTACAAGTAGTCAGATGAGAATGGATATATTCAATAATTCAAGGCTCTCCCTTTTCAATGGAAAACCATGTTTGTGGTGGCTTATTTCATTCTTATAACTTATAAGCCACTGAAGTTACGTTCCACAACAAAATCTTAAATTTGAGGCCTTGGATTGTTTGAACTACAAAACACAGCTGGAGTGTTTTAAGATGATACTAGATACTTGCATGGGATCATTATTTCTTAAGCCCAAGTTTTCTTGGATGCTCTAGAAGCTCTCTTGGATCCTAGGATTATCTTTCTTCGTTTAGCAATTGTTTTAGCTTCATGATTGTATTGTATCTATGGAAGACCTTATGAATAAATCCTTTTCAGGAAAATGCATTTTTCTGTGGGACTGAAAGGACTTATGGTGTCAATATACATCTAAATGCAATTAAATTTTTTTTTAACAATTTTTATGTGACATGCAGGAGATCCACAGAGATATCTTTGGTTATTCGCCAAACAATGGAAGCTTGCATATTGACACACCTCATGCCTCGTTCTCAGGTTTTACTCCAACCTAATGCAGGACAAATTTTTACCTCTTTTTATTTTTTATATCCATGTTCTTTATGTTTTGCAGATAGATATATTCGTCCAAGTTCTCCAAGCAGATGGAGGTAACCTAGGATCCATTATTGATCCTTCGATTCAGCATGAACTATTTAGTATACTTCTCTTGTTTTATGCACTTCCCTGTACTGTCTAATTTTTAATGTTCTCCAGGGACAAGATCAGCATGCATAAATGCGGCAACCTTGGCCCTGGCTGATGCTGGGATACCTATGCGGGATCTTGTTACCTCCTGCAGTGCTGGATACCTTAATAACACTCCTCTGCTTGGTAAATACACAGCCTCCTTTATTTAACTTCTTAGAGCATGCTTGGCTAAGCTTAAAAGTTACTTTTGAGTATAAAATTTTTGCCAAACGTGTTTGGGCCTGTTCAGAAGTTACTTATTTTCTGAACTTTTCAGTTCAAAATTTGCTTTATATAAAAGGTACTTTTGCTTTTTTGCCAAACATGTCATAGACATAATTTGTACATGCTCTCATTCCTTATGATCCAATTATAACGTACTATATCAATTAACACACTTTTGAATTTTAAACAGATTTAAACTATGTCGAAGACAGTGCTGGAGGTCCTGATGTCACTGTGGGAATTCTGCCCAAGATGGACAAAGTGACTCTACTTCAGGTTCCTACTGATCATTCTTTAGTTTTTCCACCATCTAACATTTAAAATTCTGTTTATACTACCACATGAGTTAGTGACTGACTGACTGACTGAATAGAATATACTTCAGAAGGTATACTCAGTTTCGTTTTACTTATATCTTATGCCAAGAGAAAACATAGGGGTGTGTGTGTTGGTTGGTTGGTTTGTTGGGGGGGAGGGGGCTGCGAGAACGTTACTCTTCTTGTTACCAAAATTGTCCAATTGTGTATATTTATTTTTTGGTTCAAACATTAATTTTTTTCCTCCTTGTAGATGGATGCTAAATTACCAATCGATATTTTTGAAAATGTCATGCAACTAGCAATAGAAGGTTGCAAAGCAGTGGCAAATTACATTCGAGAAGTAGAGCTTTCAACTTGATCTGCTTTCTTCACTGTTTCTATTTCTAGCATCAATACTCCATTTTTGTCTTTCATCTTTCCAAAGGTTTCTAAAATGTGTTGTTTTGTTGACAGATATTGCTCGAAAATACTAAGAAATTAGAGTTTCGCAGGGGTGTATAGCATACAAGGAGACTATGACATCTGTGAGTTCATTGCTAGATTTTTGATGGGAAACAGCCTAATTATGTATTAATGGTGCATTATGGAACCTTTATTGTTTAGAGGAAAAAAGAAAAGTAAGCTCCCCTCCAGGGCTTCTTAATTTTCTTTCTTCCGTATAGATGCAAGAGATAGGACCTAGTTGGTGAGGTTGTTTTGATGCTATTCATTTAGTTTAATCAGTTTGCACTAGTTATTGAACACAAAAACTAGAATGTAACCAAAATAGGGCTCACTGTTATTATGAAACTGATCGGTTTCCCCTCTTCTCATAGTAAAAAAAATGTCAGTACATGAAATGGCAAAATTGGATAGGTAATAGTTAAGGGATCAAGGATTATACTCTACTTTAATGACCAGTTTGGCGACACTGTAATGCACAACCATTTCACTTCTTTTCTTTCTTAATATTGTTTTGTAATGAATTTTGAGGAAGGGCAAGATTGAGTATTATAAAGAAAATGTCTAATCAAGATTCTAAGCCCCTATTTAACAACCATTATTTGGGGAAAATAGAGTTTTGAATAGTGATTTTTAGGACAATGTGTGGTTAAAAAGCACGGAAATTTTTTGAATTACGTGCAGATTATTTTATTATGTGAATGTGTGGTTGAAAATGAGTATGTAGAAAAAAAGAGAATAATTGTTGTCAAACAGCGTTTCAAATATAATTAATTCATAAGTAGGCTATGTATCCCAAGTGTATTGTAAGTATTTATGGCGTAATTAGCAAATTTCCTTTTCACTAAAAAAAAAAAAGGCCTTCTAGCGATAGAGACTAAAAGGGAACTTACCAAAACCAAAGGCGGATACGTCCTGGCGGATACGTCCAGCTGCACTAAGTCAAGGGCCAAGTTGGCATCCAACAAATTAGAATAGATTGCATCCATGAGGGGCTGAATTGAAAAATCTTTATCTACATGCTTGATTCTTTGTTCTCTGATATGGTCTTACATTTCAAAGTTCAATGCCAAATGTCATATAACTTTATCTCTTAGCTCTTCCTTGTAATATATATATATAATAAAATAAAAATTGTGAAATGGTATTTCTATAATATCCAGAGGAAGTGTTGATATTTTACTTGTTACAACTGAATCTAAATCTTTCTTTCTTCATTTTTTTTTTTTTTTTGGGTTCATGGGGGGATAAAATCCGAACGGATTATAAGAGAGAAATCAAAGTTTAGTTTTCATTTCAAAGCTTTATGAGATAAATGCTTATGTATGATACTATGGCATACACAGCACTCGTAAGTTATAACTATTCTTGGTTGCTTATGCAGGGTGCTGAATTTGAGTTCAGCATGTATGGTGGCAATTGGCAAGTACAAAACCTGCTTATAATCTACTTTTCCCGTGTTCTATTATTTTTCATTTTAGCGAACCAAATGTAGTGACCTGAAATAATTCAAGTACTTGATGATTTATTTGTCGAATTAATTTGTTGTTTAGTTCTTGTGACTAATAGAATGAGCTGAATTGGAGTACAATCTAACATGGTACAACTTGAAAGTCTCCATGTCAAATTTAAGTCTACTAAACCGAAACAAAACATAATTTCAACTTTCATTCAAGAACCGAATAAAATCTGGTGATCAACGTGAAATTTCACTATAAGTTGAGCGGCTGACAAGTGACCTTTTTTGCTAAAATGTCATCGGTTATCCTATAGAAGCTGCCAACCTCGAAATGCTAGATAATCCGAAAGGGACAAGTTCATGGCTAAGGACTGAATGAAAACATTCCCCAGAGCGCAAACAGAACATCGATAAAAAGAATTATTTGGTCGATCTTAAAATATATTCAAAATAGAATTTAATGTTTTTATGATTGTTTATTTGTGCGTAGCCACTTCAAGAACTACTGAGCTTGTTTGGCAGAACTTTTAAAAAGTCAAGTAATTTTTGAGACTAACAAAATGCTCTTGAACATGTTTAGATGATCTTTTGAAAGCATGTTGTCTAATTAAAAGAGCTTTAAGATGAAATTAATTTAAAGTAACTTTTTCAGAAAGCTGTTTTACACGAAGTAAAAATGGAAATCTTGTCAAAGTAGCCTCAAGTATTACAAGTCATTTATTGTTCTTTGTCTGATGTGTTTCTCGGAGGCCTGGAGAAAGTTGTAATTTGTTTTGTAATTAATTAATTAACGAATTAGAGAAACAGAAACCATCCAACCATATAATTACTTTGAAAATAACGAATTTTTGTCCGAAATTTCTTCTGTTCGAACTGAAAATAGCAGCTATTTCACAAAAAAACCATAGGCTTCACTATTCCATTGAAGGATTTCCTAATTATCTAACCTAACCACATGAATTACACACTAAATTTCGGATTAAAACACGGAATATACAAGTTTCTTACTTAAGCCAGGGATCAAAGTAGTCACTGCAAAAACTTGAGGGTACAGCAGCAAGCTCCAAACGCCCTGTCCATTCCTCTCCTGGCTTCAAGGTGATCGGTTTCTCAAATGCTGCTCCATCAACGCAAAGCATTTGTTTGTACTCTTCGTCGCCAAAATCTGCCATTGCTTTCGATTTTTTCTCCCATGGATTCCACACAACTGTATACAAAACAAAATTTCACTTGTATATATTGGTATAGCAGAAGAAAGCCGATGCAAAATTTCCTTTGAAGCATCTTACCAACATCCGGTACACCTTCTTTTCTTATCACGTATGTTCTCTTCCTTTCATGGTCGAGAACCGCAATGCAATTTGGAGAGCTAAGATAAACGCGATCAACCTGCAAGTAAAGGGAAAAAAAACTTCTTCAGTTAAAGCATTCTCATCCATTCTCTCCAAAATGAAATTTACCAAATGTAAAATGTGAATTGGTATATTGTCGCACGTTAGAAAAAATTGTAAAATATTAAAAGATTTACCTCGGATTCAAATGTTAGGGCATCTCCTTGCTCTGTAAAGCGTTCTCTTTGGCAAAGGTTGTCTAGATAGTCCAGCGTCTCCAAACCTTCTAGTCTCACTTCACTATCGGACAACAGTCCAAATAAATTGGAGAAATATAATTAAATTGAATTCAAATTCCATCCATTAGGTGTGCCGAAGGTTTAACATTTACCTTATGTCGGAAAGGGACAAATATGTATGATACCCAAATGAGAAGCTAAAAGGTTTCCCATTGATGTTCCTAACACGAGATATCACTGCCAAGTTTCCATCTGATGCCAGAGACACTCGAACACGAAGTTCAAAACTGAGGAAACAAGAGAATTTTTCATCAGAAAGATAGAATATAAGAAATAGAATAAGCAGCATGCTCACTCAAAAGTTACAAAGCTCCAAAGCATTCAAGTTCTTACCCATGAGGCCAACATTTTGGTTCTTCTTCTCCTGGTTTGAGTAACAAGTCAACAAAGGATTTACCACGAATATCATAATTTAGCAACGGCGGGGCATCATCCTCAATGGTCCAAATTTTGTTCCTGGTAAATCCTTGTTCGAGTGAACCACAGTTTCCAAACTGAAAACATCATCGTTTAGATACATGCGTCGATTTGTAGTTGAAAATTTATGTCAAATATATACAATAAGCTGCAGCCTGCAGCTTACCTGGGGGAAGCAAACAGAGATTCCTCCACGCATCGCTTTTGGGGACTTAAAAATGGCCTATAAAAGATTTAAAGCCTTATAGACAGGGTATCGTTCAAAAATAACAATAGGAGGAAAGTTCAACATAAAATTAATCAGCATGCATGAGAACTCAAGGACCTCTCTCAATTATCATGAAATTGACAAAAAAATTTCTTTTACAAAACTTTGAGCAGATGGAAAAGTTAACCAAATTTATTGCAAACAATGACATGTTCACAAAATATTAAAATGGAACAGGTTTCTCCTGAAGCGCAATCCTAATGGAAATTTTCCATAAGTTCAAAGTTGTCATTAGTCTATTATCTTTTATGGAAGGCGATCAATATTCTGTAAGTACATAATTATCTTGATTCTAGTTGATTTTATCAAAAATTCATCAAGTATATCAGGAATTCAAGTAAGATCTAGAACTACTAAGTTTAAACATGGGATCACCAAAATAGGATTTAGTCGATAGAACAATTTCACAGATCATAAAATTAACAAGTACAGAATGTTACATAAGTCCTGCTTATGGGAAGTAGATGACACTTACTCTAAAATGGCAAGAGGCATCATTTAATATAACCATAAGCCTAGTATTATCAAATTTTGTGTTAGAAACTAGTGGTATAGATTTAACTTTTGCTCGATGCCATTAAATTCATAATGATAGTCTGACTGTTCAAACATCATATCCTACTGGGATATTATCCATGCCAACTTTTCATCCTCAATTGTTAAATTACAGCACATACGGATTCTTTCCCAGAAACTTCTGCATTTCCTACGGTCAATATGTAAAGATTAGAATATTTAAATATTTATACCTTTAGCCACTTGAACCTTGTAAGAATGTGAATAACATCAATTATTTACCAAGAAATATAACTATTTAACATTAGTTTAGATAAAAGTTTAATGAGTTTCAGAATCAAAATCACACCTTACTGCTGGAGAATAGAAGTTCTTCGCCTAGATCACTCCGCCATGAGATCACCTGTCCTCCATGCAAACTAATCTGTATAATCATTTTAACTTGTATTCAATAAGAACTTCAATGAGGTAGCTGTTCAAACTTATGAGTGAATTATGCCATGTACGAAAATATTCTCACAATCAATCAAAACAGGGGAACATAAAAAATTCAATATATGTTAAAAAAATGTATAAAAAGGGATCAATCATGGGATCTTACCCGAGCAGATGCCCCCTGAGGATTCCGAAGCACCACCTGATCGATCCCATTCCAGTCCTTTGTCACTTCAATTGCTGCTCTATGGTCCCAGACTGCTGCAGAATGCCCCATTCCTTTTCAATGCAGAACACCACAACGCAAATCGTTTTTCCTCTCAATCGCCAAAATTTTTAAATCCTAATAAAAATTTTCAAATTAGAATAATCTCAATAAGAAGACACATGTCGGTATGACAGCTAATTCATCTGAAATAACACCAAAACCTTTCTTGCAAAAAATTTTATCGGGACGCGATACAAATTTAGAAACCACGGACTAGTTATCATTTCCTACATTACCCTTATCATCATACTCCCACAGATTCAGATGAAAATCTTGACTTGAAGTTTATGAAAACACGTCATGGTTTACATTTCCAAATTTGCCTAGAGATATCTATAAAATGTAACATTTGACAATGGCATACAAATATTCTTCTTCCTACCTATATTTAAGGCAAAAAAGTCCGGCTATAACTCACCGAAAGTCTACTAAAAGGAATCTCGTTTCCGCATTTAGATAAGAAAAACACAAAGGAGATGACATAGAAAATACTTGCAAACATATATAAAGAGAAATTCAAATTCACCTCTTCACATTTCCAAAGAAATACAAAGCTTAAAAATTCTTCAGAGCAACTAACGTTAAAAACCCAGTTTCCAAATCTGAATCTTGGAACAAAGAAATCTCGCGGAAAGTAAATAAATCTCAGTACATTCAAGAAAATCCTTGGTATCTTCTTGAATTTTCAAAATAAACTCAAATTCACCTCAACAATACCTAAAGGTTAACTATTCCACAAAATTTGGAACTTTGAAATGAAGCATTCAAATTCAAGAGGGCCCATTTTAAGTAAACAACAAAAAACGTATTAAATTAAGAAAAATGCAACAAAATGTCAACTTTATACAATGCATTAGTGTGAAATGAAGTTAATGAAGGATTTAATTAACTGTGATGAA
>CADEPD010064239.1:0-20192 GCA_902829195.1 Fraxinus dipetala
GAGTTAAACCAATTTCAAAATAAAGTTATGAAGATAAGATCTAAACCCAGAATTGTTTAACAAGAAAAATAACAAATTATATAAATAAAAGATGTGAAATCACTAAATCCAATGAGTTACTCCCTTACTTAACCAAATTCTTTAGTTCTTCATGGAGTTCTTGAACTAACAGATGAGAAAAAAGTATATGGAGGTGTTCCCCATATGTATTCTGTTGTTAAGTATTTGTAGGAGTCGAAAATTGGATGAAAATCACGTCCAAATTGATTTCCAAAAGAGTTCCAATCAAATAAGAAAAGTTACATTCACGCGCGAATTTTGTCTCTGCACAGCAGTCAGTATTTTGATCATAACTTTCTCTCACGATATCCGGTTCAGACAATTCAAATTGAGTTGAAAAGATAACTCAAACGGATACAACTTTAATAGATATAGATTTCTTCCAATTCGGATGTTTACTATGCCAAAATGGGTCTTAATTTTCGGCTAAAAATCTAGAATATATCTTGTGCGAATTGAAAATTGATAATATTTTGATAATATTTCATTCATTTTTTAGTTCCAATTATATCCAATTGTCTCCTAGCAATCTTCAAAGTATCTTCTTGTGGTCCGAAACAAGTATTGAGTATTTACAATTTGGTCCTCAAACTTTTATTTTCTTTCATTTTGGTCTATTTTCCTTATTTCTTCCAAATTCCGCTACATTCATCATGTTGTCCTGCAAAACATAAATTGCATAGAATTAAACCATATTCCAACATATTAACCAATAATTTTTCATACTTTGACAGTAAAATAAGTGTGTAAAAGCACACTTATCAACAGAAAAAGTCATTTAAAAACTTGAAACTAAAGTCAAATAAAAGACTTTAAAAAATTAATAAAGCGCCACTAGGCGCTCATTGCCAAGGTGTGACGTTTCTCCTGAGCCTCGAGCCTAAGCGTCGCCTAGGCGGGTTTTTCAGATCACTGGTAATTTGCGAATTATACATGTTTATGGTGTTCGCATGTCATTGTTAAAGAAAATTTATATTATTGCTTGATATTTATGTTCTTTTTCATAACCATAAATTTTATACTTGTTTTTTTTTATAGATTAAGTAATTACAGGTAAAGACTTTATTGTGTGATTACCGAAGAAGGCGTGAAAGGAGAGGAGAGCCCGACTCGAATGAGTGAGGCTAGCATAGGCAAATGAGAAGAATGTTGGGGTTGGTGGGGGAATTAAGAATAGAATCGAGATAAAACGATGCTTCAAAAATGGACCAAATGGCATATGTGGTGGCAAAATAAGATTGGGACTAAATAGAATAATATAATTTTGAAAAACTTATCAGAAAGTGGGCGATAATTGATTCCATACCAAACAAACAAATATTTTTGCTAGTTCTTGTACACAAAGCAAATCTTTTTGGGTCCATTCCTTTACAACTCTTAATCGAATCAAATTATTTTATTACATTAATTTAATCGAACTTAGTATATAATATAGAAACAGGTAGTATAATTCACGTGGCTACTGCAACTCTCCCTGTCGCTATATCAATAGTTTATCAAATAAAGCACGTGTAGAATACAAATTTTCTTGGTAGGTCACGCACTACAGTACTCTTGAGTGACTTTAAATGTTCATCTTTCCTCCTGAATCCTCCATCACAGCCCTCATCTATTTCTCTCGTACAACACAAACTCGCAGATAGTTGAAAATGCTGTCAGTTGAGCCTAATTCAGGCTTGAGAATCCTTACACAACTCAAAAATGGAATCCAATGTTGTGTTCAAGTCTGCTTCAAAACTGATAAACCCCAGTTTTTATCTGAATCAGAAACAGCGTCCCTCGATTCATTCTTGCGTTCTGAAGTTGTGTTTCTTCTGTAACAAGCACTTGAGTCTTGATAAAGAGGTGTGCGTGTATAGGGGTTATCAGGGTTTTTGCAGTGTGGAATGCAGGAGTAGGCAAATATATGTAGATGAAATGAAAGAAATAGAAATTTCTACTAAGAAAGTGTTAGCATCGTTGAGGCAGTGCGGGAGCAGTGGCCGGTGTGAGACTAGTAGCGTGGAATCCAGCCAGCGGCGCTACCCATTTTCAACTCGAGAAAGTCGAGTTGTTTTCTCCTAGTCGATCAGATTTTATTTAAAAAGTGTTTTCCTGTTGTATTTGTTCGAATGCGGAACCGAAATTATCCAGAAATTAAAAAGTCTATTTAATTCAATAAACAAGATCGTCTAGATGCTCACATGTATGTTATATCAAGAATAATGGATTCGAATTTTTACCTTAATTCAATGATTAATTCTTGAATTAATTCCAAATCACAAACTTCTAGTTTTTTATATCACGAGCTCCCAACTTTTAATTACAAGAACTTGATACTTCAAACCTCCAAGTCTTCTATGGTTTTCTCTAAAGTCAAGACTATATTGGTGGGTGGGCCCCTTCTTTTAATTAAATCAAGAAACTAATTTTTGGATTGGACAATAAGAATATATAATTTTTCTCACTTTTTCTCTCTCCAAATTTGGCCACTATGGAATTATGTATTATGATTGTGTAGGTTTTTTATGTCCATCTAATCTCTATTTGTAGAGATAAAGATGTTTCAATCCATGCAAAATAATAATTCCAATATTAAATATGAGTCTTAATTAAAATTCAAGTAGGAGTTTTAATTAAAGTCCAAATCCAATTAGTTTACAAATTTAATTACATGTGTAGTTCTAGAACTTCAATTACAATTATAATTAAGTTTACAACTTCTATAGTAATTACAAGTACAAAACTTTATTATAATTACAATTAAGTCTAACTATTATAATTACCGTAATTAAGTTCAAATACTTTATAGAGCTACCACAGGGACCTGATCGGACATATATTATCTAAGCTTCGATAATTAGATCATGTCTAGTTGACCATAGATCACCCAATCTAATTCTCAGTCCTTACTTTTTCCACAAAAATAAAAGATTGAACTCTCGGAATATATAAGACCACAGAAGCCAATAAATCAGTAATACTTTCCTCTGACCTGCCGTATATGTATTTTATTCTCATCTGAGATTTGATAATTAAGTATGAGTATAAATGACCATTTTGCTCTTCTAATTATACACACTAACTTAAGTACCATTTTCTTCAACGATCCTGTCAACAAATCACAGATGTCGAAATTTAGCCATCGCTAAACACCGAGCTTAGATTTTAATAGTTCAACAAGAAAATACTTAAATAGTCACTCTACCCATTTTTTTAGGGCGGCAATTCCCTACACGAATTTATGTACTCTATTTCGCTCATTCTCAAATTCCCAACTCATCGAGATATTTGACTAATCAAATTGATCTCATCCATTGATGAATCACAAAACCATTAAAATCAAGAAAATGTATACATAACTTTGACAATGGATTTAGATGAAATACATAGCATTCAAGTAGAATTTCATTCTCTGCATAGTCATGTTATAGAATTAAATTTGACATGTGGTCCGTTTAATACATTCTAAGTGTACTAGTGTCACATTTAACTATTTTTGTGATAAAGACAAATCACAAACCTGAATAGTGAATCGGTCAATACTACAACCTTTCAGTATAAGGTGTCAACCCTTATACACTAGTAGTGAACAAATTATTTATTATCAAAATATAAGTTGTGTCGCACTGTACTTCTATACGCAAGTACTCAACTTATATTATCACAAGTGATCATAGACACTTTAATTCGTATGTTCAATAAATAAATAAATACAATAAATGAATTAAAAACAATTTTATTTAATATAAAAATATTGTTATTTTTACATCAGTAAAACTATACAATATTGACACACAACTTGCCTTAGAGTATGTGTCATTTTTTTAACCCCATACCTTGCAGATGTCTATCGAAAACCTTAGCCGACAGGCTTTTGGAAAATGGATCGGCGAGGTTATTCCCAGTAGAAATTTTACTGACAATCACATCTCTTATGCTAACTATCTCTCTCAAGAGATGATAATGATATTTTCGTTCGATATGTCTACCCCTCTGATGACTCCTTGGTTCTTTAACATTTGCCACTGTCCCACTATTATTACAGTACAGTGTTAAGGGCTATGCAGATGTAGGCACCACCTCGATATCGTTAGGAATATTTTTAGCCACAAAACTTCTTTAGCGGCTTCACAAGCTGCCATATATTCAGCCTCAATAGTGGAATCAGCAATGCATGATTGTTTGATACTTCTCCAAATAATAGCTCTACCACCAAGTGTAAATCCCAATGTAGACTTGCGAGAGTCCTTATCAGCCTGGAAGTCCTAATTTGTATAACTCACTGGAACAAGATCTGGTGATGAGTAAAGTAGTATATAATTTCTTGTCATCCAAAGGTACTTAAGGATATGCTTTACAGCCACCCAATATTTTAGCTTAGGATTAGATTGATATCGATTCACCATATCAACAACATAAAAAATGTCAGGTCTAGTGCACATCATAGCATACATGAGACTATCAATTGCCGATGCATAAGGTATTCTACTCATGCGCTCCATTTCTTTAAGAGTTTTAGGGGATTGATCCTTAGAGAGTTGGATTCTATGTCTAAAAGACAGATTACCCTTCTGGGAATCTTGCATGACAAATCTGACAAGTATTTTGTCAACATATGAAGTTTGAGATAAAGCTATATGCCTGTTCCGACCTCTTAAGATCTGAATACCTAGAACATAGTTAGCTTCACCTAAGTTCTTCATATGAAACTGTTCGGCCAACCATAATTTTGTAGATGATAACGCTCTCACATCATTTCCAATGAGTTGAATATCATCCACATAAAGCACAAAGAAAATTACAATTTTGTCATGTATCTTTTTATAGGCACAGGGTTCGTCAAAGTTCTGATCAAAACCATATGTCTTAATCACTTCGTCGAATCTTTTATTCAAAGATCTTGATGCCTGCTTCAACCCATAAATGGACCGCTGAAGCTTACAAGCTTTGCTTTCATGACCACGTTCTATACATCTATCTGGTTGTATCATATAGATACATTCATCATGATGGCAATTCAAAAATGCCATCTTGACATCCATTTGCTACACCTTATAATCAAAATGAGCTACAATGGATAAGAGAATCCGGATAGACTTAAGCATAGCCACAGGCAAGAAGGTCTCCTAGTAATGATGCCTTCTCATTGGGTAAAACCCTTAGCGACTAGCCTTGCTTTGAAATTTTCCCCTTTCCTATCTGCTTCTCTATTTATCTTATAGATCCACTTGCACCCGATGGGTTTTATCCCTTCTGGTACATCTACAAGTTCTCAGACCTGATTCGAATGCATAGATTCTATTTCAGTATTCATAACTTGTTGCCATAAATCTGCATCCACATAATTCATAACCGCTTTATATCAAGTCAGATCATTAACTTGTTTTGTGGAGATCGCCTAATTTGACTCTCCGACTAAAAAATATCTAGAAAGTGGTCTGATGACCCTCTGACTTTGTCTAAGGGATGGTGGATCCCGAACTGTGGCATTGTTTGGAATTGTAACGTTTGTATCAATGTTGGTATTACCATTAGGTGATGCCATTACTTCCTCAATACCTTCAACGTTGACTTGATCTATGGGATTAGATTATGATTATCTCTCCCACTTAAAGCACATTGTTTAGATATTTCTGACACCAAAGGTTGTGTGTCACGAGGTTATTTCTGGAATCAATGGGATGGAGTTGCTCCAACTCATTTCTTCCAACACGACCTAGCTCTTGGACTGACATCCATTAATATACTTTTCCTCTAAGAAGGTTGTATTTGTGCTAACAAAAACCTTCCTATCTGGAGGACTATAAAAATAATATCCCCTGGTACCTTTAGAGTATCACACAAAAATGCGTATCTCTGATCTAGACTCCAACTTTTCTACATTCCCTTTCAACACATAAGCCGAACATCCTCAAACTCGAATGTGACATAAGTTGGACTTGCGCCCATTCCACAATTCCAGGGGAGTATTGGGAACAAATTTAGAAGGAACTAAGTTAAGAACATATGCTGCTATTTTTAGTGCATATCCCCAAAATGAAATAGGTAGAGTTGCGAAACTCATCATTGACCTAATCATGTCTAACAATGTCTTATTTCTTCTTTCTGAAGCACTATTCTGTTAAATTCTTGCATTTATTGATTGATCTTCCATACTTAATTTAATTATTTGATTGCTTGATCGCCATTTAAATATATGGTTGTTTATTGTATTGTAGGGAAGCTCACATAGAACACTGCTTGATTAACATAGTGCAATAGATGTTATGAATAATGTTTTATCACATGTAAAATCTTTGAGATAATAGTTAAATTGAATGCATTCTACTCGTTCGAATTCGAACTAGAAATATATTCGGATCGTAATTAGAATAGATTTAATTCATCTTAAAAATGAAAATTAATTACCACGGATTTATCGATTATCAAGAATGTATGAACACAACTAATTACATAATTGAGAATTGAAATAGATAATAATACGTGGACTTGTAGTCCAATACACTCATTCTATATGCATACAAACCCTGATTAAAAGCTTTCTTAGATTAATTTAGAATAATTACAACATCAAATCTTTTTCATTTACATACTTTGAATCTGAATAGAAATTAGTATATTTTGATTGAATTTTATTCCTTATAGGACTATATACGTTACTTATCACATATTACTTATCACGAACTCATACACTTGTGAAATTTTTACGAACAAGCATTTGGTGTCATCGCCAAGGAAAAAATTATTTAATTTAAGTTTATTAGTAATTTTTTTGTATTTGAAGTTTTTAATTGTATTATGCTACTCATTAAACGAACTAATGTGCTTGTTTTATTCCTTTCAAGAAACTAGTTTATACAAAATTCTGATGAGATCAAACTTCTTCCGATAGATCTCAAAATCAAAAAAACTTTCAGACAACAAAGAAGAGAATATAGAGAAGCAAGGGAAATGACATAGAATCAAAATCAAAATCAGGTTCAGAATCCATAGCACTACTTTAGCCAGTTTAGTATAGGGAAGTAGTAAATGATGCAGAAGTTTTAGTTAGGTATTATGTAAATCTCATTCCTGCTCCTATACAACTACCTATCATATATACACCTTTTGGACAGACCAACTTCCATACCAGACCTAACGTCATCAACTTATTTCAAAATTATCACGACATCATGTTCTCTGAAAATCAACTAAAACTCCTCATGAATATATTCAAACTTTCTTGATGCTTCACGAGGTGATCAATCACGAAGGCATGTCAACTGATGTTTCTCGACCTCGCCTATTTTCCCATACTTTAAAAGAAGGTGCACGAGAATGGCTAATCTCACTACAAGGTACAAAAATTTACTTTGAAATTTTCTTACTTTCTCGAGTCTATCAGATCAGAAATGAAATCCATACTTTCAAGCAAAAAGACCTCGAGAGCTAAGCATGAAAAATGTTTAAAGATTACTTCAGAAAGTGCACCAATCGAGGCATTTTTAAAAACTCTAAGATCTGCATATTATATTCTGGCATACAACCTGGATGTCGTAATATAGCCAATACTTCAACAGAAGGATTAATCATGGATATTCCCTTAAACAATGCCTTAGACCTTTTTGAGATAATTATAGAAAATCAATCTTTGTAGCCAATAGACAGGGAAGTGCCCAGGAAAATAGTAGAAATTTTGAACGTTGACTTAGCTACATCATTATTCTAGAAGCATTGACAAAGAAGTTAAACAGACTTACTCCGAGTTTAAACATGGTACACCAATCGACGTCGGTTTGCGAAGGCTACAAGACATATCATACTATAGAAAGATGTCTTTTAGCTTTCACGTATGTAATCTAGCCTAAAGAGGTCACTTATGTGCTGAACTTTCAGAGGCAACTGAACAACCCTCTTTCAACACATATAATGCGGGGTGGAATAATCATCCAAATTTCTTGTGGGCCAATAATCAAGGTCAAAGACAAAGAGGTAATTTTTAAGAAAGAATGTCGAGATCCAAACAATAGCAGCAACAACCTAGAAAACTTAGGCCATTACTAATCGAAGAAGAGTTCAATTTCCTGAAATAATAGTGAAAGACCAGCTGCTACCTCAGAAACGGTACCTACCATGGGTAAGGAATGCGTGGATCAGTCTGATAAAATAAAAGAAAAAAACTCAAGCAGATATAATAGACAATCTACAGGTAAAGGTAACTGTTACTGTTAAGGCATATGCGCGCCTCCTATCCCATTCCCAAAAAACTACAAAAACATAAGCTTGATAAGCAATTCATGAAGTTTTTGGAGGCATTCAAAAATTTGCACATCAACATACTGTTTGTAGAAACCTTAGCCCAGATGTCTTGCTATGCTAAGTTTATGAATGATATATTATCAAACAAAAGGACGCTAAAGGATAATGAAATGGTGATGTTGAATGAAGGATGAAACGTAATACTTCAAAATAAGTTGCCACCAAAACTAAAGACCCAGAGGTTTTTACTATTCTTTACAATATTGGTAACAGCACATATAAAAGGCATTGTGTGATTTAGGAAAAAATATTAATTTAATGATGAACCAGATTCTTGTTGTCAGATTGATATATTTGAAACAACGAGTGAGACATTTAGACTCAATCACCCTCAAGATCCACTTGAGGTTTGCTTGGTTCATTCTAAAGAAAATCCATCTGAATAAAAAAAGATAGAAGAATGTGTTTGGCAATTGGAAGACAATCCTCCATTTTTTAGACTGACACAGTTGGAGCTAGGTGAAGTTTCCACAAAGCCTTTACCATCTATTCAAACAGCTCCAACTCTTGAACGTAAACAATTACCTTCACACTTAGGGTATGTCCACTTAGGAGAGAAATACACACTTTCAATTATTATCTCAAATGCTCTTAACAAAGATGAAGAAGATAAACTATTAAGTGTACTTTGAGATCACAATTCAACAATTGGATGGATCATCTCTAATATAAAAGGGATCATCCATTCTCTTTTGATGGAAGAATAGTTTAAACCATCAATAAAGCAGTAGCGTAGATTAAATTCGAAGATGTAAGGGATTATGATGGTAGAAGTGCTCAAATTATTAGATGCAGAAGACAGTCACTGGGTAAGTCTTATGCATGTAGTACATAAAAAATGAAGAATTACAGTCGTGCCTAATGAAAACAATGAGTTGATTCTTACGCGCACAGTCAAGGGTTTGAGAGTATGCACTAACTATCACAAACTCAACAACGCCACTAAGAAGGATCACTTTCTTTTACCTTTCATTGATCAAATGTTGGAGAGACTTTTTAAACTCTCATATTACTGCTTTTTGGATGCGTATTCAAGGTATAATTAGATTCCTATAGCACCAGAAGATCAGAAAAAGACCACATTTACTTATCCTTATGGCGCTTTTGCATATAGAGAAATGTCGTTTGGGTTGTGTAACACTCCAGCTACTTTTTAGAGGTATATGATGTCCATATTTTCTGATATGGTAAGAAATATCATTGAAGTATTCGTGGACGATTTCTCAGTATTTGGGTCATCATTCAATGGATGCATGGGTTGCTTGAGATTGATGTTGCAAAAATGTAAAGAAACCAATTTTGTACTTAACTGGGATAAGTGTCACTTCATGGTTCAGGAAGTGATTGTATTAGGGCGTTGATTTCAGTTAGGGCTATTGAGGTCAACAGGGATAAGATACGAATGATTGAGAAATTACCTTCGTCTACTTTAGTTAAAGGGATCAGAAATTTCTTAGCACATGCATGTATCTATTGGAGTTTCATCAAAGTCTTCTAAAAAATAACCAAACCTCTCTGCACTTTATTGGAAAAAGGACATGAATTTCAACTTCTTTGAAGAGTGTTTGGTTGTTTTCAACACTCTAAAAGAAAAGTTGATCACAGCCCATGTACTAGTAGTACCTGACTGGGATTTGCTAGTTTAATTGATGTATGATGCAAGTGATTACGCAGGTGGACCATTTTAGGGTCAACGTATGAATAAGGTTTTACATGTGATTAGCTACATTAGCAAGACTCTCATTGAAGCTCAGTTGAATTACACTACTACAGAAAATGAGCATTTGGTAGTAGTTTTCTCCTTCGACAAATTCAAGCATTACTTGATTGGGTTGAAGGTGATTGTGTACACAATCATTCAATGCTAAAGTATCTACTCAATAAGAAGGATGCAAAGCCAATACACATGAGATGGGTACTTCTGTTGTAGGAATTTGACTTGGATATTAGGGATAAAATGGTTGTGAAAGTTTGATAGCATACCATTTCTTCTGCTTGGAATAGCAAGAAGATCTTACAGATGAAATTAATAGGGTACTAAACCTTTATTTTCTTGATTTTGTTATGGATTTCTACCTTATTTTTATTTTGTGCCTTTGTTCCAATTGAGCTAAGTGTTGAATGTTAGAATTTATGATATAGCTTGACATAGTCTTATTAATGCCAAAATTTGTTATTTAATGTTGAAATCACTCATATTCTTGTGCAGTTATTCTTGTGTTTCAACTTCCATCATGCATGCGGCTAATAGATGACTAGGTTAGGTGATTTGTGCAACTACTGAAAGATTATTGTATATTTTCGACAAGACTATTAAATGCCCTAGGTTCTTGTAGGAGATAGAGATATACTTCTAATCCTGGATGACCCATTGAATTATTTTTACAAAGATTTAATGCTAGTGATTGTGTTTTAATCAATATAGAGATATGATAGGTTAAACAATTCGATTAGGAGCGAATTTCACTCGAAAGAGATCATTAATTAAAATAGGAAAATCAGGAATAACATTGTAATTGAGTACTTTGCATTTTCGACTTATTGAGTATTAATGAAACGATGGTTAAGTGAAATCATGAATCCCAACTCGTTTTTAATCTAAAATTTCCATCACTTTCAACAGTGCCATTTTAAAGGAACTTTAAAATCATTTTCTTTTGTACTTTCAAGACTAAAATTTAATTGTATTTATTTAATAGTTAAAATTGATTCAAATGTCTTATAATTGAAAGAAACATTCCATGATGGAATGATAACTCGGACTCACAAGTCCACTTTTTACATAATTTTAGGGAACAATTTATATAGTGGAAATTTGAAAATTAGGTTTGGGTCCCAAGGAGTATCACTAGCCTTTGGAAGGGGGACAGAGATCCTATTGGGGGTGATTAAACTGTTGTAGGGATATAATGAGATGAATGTGGGTTCTGTGCGTGTAAAATCTTGTGTAAATTATCTAAGGCCAATAGAATGAAAATTATGTGAAAATCTTAAGAAAATGAGTGTTTAATGAGGGTATTACACCAAGCATTCCATAAAAGGTAAAAAGTCTACTATAATTCATGAGTGAAAGTTACCTTATAAAAGATCTCAATGCAGACACTTAAAGGGTGTTTGATGGGGATTAATTAGATTTTTAGTAGAATGTGATAGAAATTTTTGAAATGTGTGGTTGAAAAGCTGTGGACCTATGAAAGATGTGGTTAATATTGATTGTTTGACTTTAATTTAGATTAAAATCGAATTTTAATCCGTACTAAACAAGGCCTTATTGAAAATTTCAAAAGAAAACTAAGAAGGAGATAAAGCTAGTGCATGAAACAGAATACGCACAGCAAATATGAAAAAGCATATACATGAAATAGAAAATGCATGATTTGCATTGATTAAGTCTCAAACGCTTATTTGAAAGAATTAGACCTTTGACAAATTGTTAGCATAGTTGAAATAATGACTTTCAACTAGTGAGATATATCCAAACTAGAGAGGGTAATAATTAATATATTTATTCAACCTTAAATTAAACATTGCGAATGAGAGTTATAAGAATAAGTTTGGGGCGTGAATGTTACAAGTGAAGAAACGATATATTTAACTATTGAGGTCAATAATTGAAGCAACTTGTGAATTTATGATTTTTTATTTCATTCTTCACACATATATCAGTTTTACATTGGATAAGTAAAAATTGATTTCTGCATTATGATTTTAAAGCTACTCATATATTTAGTCCTTGTTTGATTCCCATTTTCTTTAAAATATATTTTTATCTTTTTGTTTAACCACACATTTTTCAGTAAAATAATATCACACACACAAACCCAAAACTTTTCCTTATTTTTCAACCACATATTTTCCATCAATTTAGTATTCTAAAATGCATTCTTAACTTTTTAATGAGGTTCAAATAGGCTCTTAATATAATGATTTCAATCCTTAGGCAAACGGAAGGTTAGCTGATCAAAATTATCGCATATTTGTTTGTTGAAATAAGTTATAATTTTGTTTGAGAACTAACAAATATTCAAGTTTATGGGTATTTTGATAAGTATAATTTATACACTTATCTAAGTCATTAAATTAGAATATTTTGTATTACTTTTGATGAATTATAGCTTAATCTTGTATTTATTTTATTTTTTTGGTAAAATTCAATGATTGAATGTGATTTCTAAAGATTGGGGACCAAATTGTAAATATATAATACTTGACCCGAACCATAAAATGAGGATTGAAAATTATATGGAGTCACTTGGATGAGAATAGAAGACAAAGGAAGCCTATTTTTAAAAATCATTTGCCCATGTGTATGCACGTAAATGCACAAGGGCACTTTTTTGGGCCTCCGAGGTCGATTTCACTTGCCCATGTATGAACGAGTAGATGTACTATGTTATACATTGGTCAAATTTTGGCAAACGGGGCAAACTTTTGTGATACCAACTCTTTTGCAACCCAACTTGAACACATTTTTTAACCTAAATCCACCACGTATAAATACATATCAAAGTCTAAACATCAAGAAATCTCTCTCTAGCCTTTTAATTCACATTTATATCATAAAATCCATCAACAGTAAGAGGTCAATTCACACCATTGGGAGAGAAGATCAACCTAACAAGAAATTGAAGACCAATTATATCAAGAACTTGAAGATTTTGAGCTTGGAATTGAAGAACGTGACCTCTTGCATTCGTTTATGTTTTGAGTGATATTTATTCATTATTCTTCTTGTAATATTATAGAAATCATTTAGGTTAAATCATTAGTTGTATTGGATGAAGATGAACCATTTGTTTATTTATTTTTAATCCAAAGATAAATAATTTAGTAATTCTTGTGTTTCTTGATTAATTATGCATGTTCGTTGCATTATTTAAATGTTTGCACACCATTCAGATAATTAGTTGTTTATTGTAGTGCTGAGAGACTCACAATAAGTTTCGAACACTACATGATTCACACAATGATAATAGATGTTAGGAATAACATGTATGGCATATGCAATTATATAGATAATCGTGCAATTGAATGTATTACTTTGCATATGAATTCAGACCATGAATAGGATTGGGTCGTAGTTAGAATATGTTTAACTTATCTCGAGATAGATAGCTAAATAAGACTGAATTATCGATTGTCATGCATACGCAAATCACACTAAATTTCACAAGTCGAGAACTGAATATAGAATATTAATAGGTGGACTCGAAATTTCAACAAAATCATTCCATATAAGTTTACAAGCCAAGTTTTTACATACCTTGTAGAATAATTTAGAATAATTATACAAACAATCTCTTTTGAGTGACTACAATTTGAATTTGATTAAAAATTAGTCCACTTGAATTAGAATTTATTCCTCTTGTGATGATGCTCTACTCATCACATTTATTACTTGTCAAGGATTCGTACGCTTGCGAAATTTATTCGAACAATATGTTCTTCCATTTTTATGATTACCGACTGATTGTTAAGTGCTATTAATGATTCCACTACCTCTCCCTCCGTGATTTTTCGCCCATTGGCTCGGAAAAACTTGAACGTCAACAGTAGTAGGACAATGAAGTACAAGATTTGTAAAAGAAATTGATGGATTTAATGTTTTTTCTCGCTTGTAGGGTGCTACACATGTTGCAGTCTACTCAAATATTAGCTTTGCTCCAATTCGAGGCATTGAGTGTGGGGCGTGGGGGCGTGGGGGGGTGTTAATATGGTTATATAGTCATGTCTTTTTTGTCCCCCTCTGCATATTATCAAATTCATAGTTCATTATGCTTTTTACTGATGAAGCCTGGATGCTCGTTCTGGGCTGAGGTGTCAGACTTGTAGCTTATGTGATCAATAGAGGTCCTTCAACACCACTGGATTGAAGAATATCAACGGAGGTTGGAGTAATATGTCAATTGAGGCTAGATGTCAAATTTGCCTATTTCAATTGAGGAAGACACTTTTTTTTATCAACAGAACTATTTTTCCACTTTAATATGTCAATCTTGTTTGTTTGGAAGGTCAGAGCAAAGTTGAATTTTTGTTGAATGTAGATGAAATTTCTGAGTTAAAAACAATTAAATGCCGTCTGTTTTACTAACTATTTTCGATAGACTGCTTTTGCCTCTGAAAGGGATTACGGAAAGGAAGACAGGATGGCTAGGTGGGTGCTTTCTCAGAGAACTCTACAAGGCTTGCAATCAACAGAGTTCAAGAAAAATAGGAGAAGGATCTTCTGTAAATGCTGAACAGGCATGGGGTCGTGCTGAAATTGCCAGGTTTCTTAACTGACTGGAGCAAATTAATGGTCTTCTCATTCATACATTGTTCTCCATAATTTCAATGAATTTCTTGTTCGAATCTCCTAAAAACTTGCAAAAAATATGGTACCCTCTACAGGCTTGGAGAGTTGCATACTGAAAGGACATAATCAGTAGCAACGTTCAAAACTTGGACCTCAGTAAGATCCAAGCCAGTCATACAGTGTATAACCACAACAAAAAGGTAACTGTTTCATACAATTTTGTACTGAAGGCAAACTAATAAAGCAGTTGACATGCAGCATGATATGATTCTGTTGCACAATCTCTGTGCCATAGTTAAACAGATCTTAGGCAACAAAAGACACGTAATGTAGAGAAAATACTTTTCCATTATACCTGTTGTATTAGTTTCTAAAATTGCTGAATAGTGTCAATTTTTTCATCTGAAGAATATCTGATAGAAGGTCTTCACCCTTCTGCCTAATGTTCTGCGTTATTGCAGCCACAGATAAATTTTAAATGCTTTCTGATTGTTCCGACAAAGGAGAAAATCCTAGTCGAGAAGGTTCTGTGGGTATACAGTCTTTCAATATTAAAAATGACCACTCTCTCATGAAATGAAAAGGGAACTTCTGTTGAAACACAAAACGATGAAATATGATGGGAGACCTTAATCTACTACTAACTACAAATCCAGCACATCGGTGAATTTACATGCCCATATTGTCTTGGGAAAACTCTAATCCAAAAGGAAAGAAGAACTGAAACAATACAGAATTCCTCAAAAGAGCAATATATAAACATGTCAACATTTGCATATGGTGATTGCATTGCTTGTAAATCCAAATCGAGATCACTTTACCATACTGCATTTAACTTTGTATGAAAGATGGAGTAAATTATAAGGAACTTATCTGAACTGATCCATTCTTCCAAGCCGTACAGAGTTTACATAATCTACTGGGCTGAGCCGAGAGACCAGGGATTGCTAGTCCTACAATCCTCAATAGAGTCGATTCCCAGCACTCCTTATACTCTGGCCCATGCATGCGACCTATGATCAAACTCCTAAATAGTTCCCACACAGCATTCATATATTCAGGTATCAGGAATCGAATCCCAAAGTAATTTGGGTTTGGTTCTTCATCTACTTTCTGCACAGGAGCACCAAAATGGGAAAAATAATGAAACCATACATGTATAACTTTATTACCATTTAACTGGTATGATACCTAATGACAGAAAAGACCATGGACAACTAGGGCGAACCAAAGAAATTGTGAACAAACAGAAAAAACTTACATGTTCAATGTAGAAGCTGTTGTAGTATAGGCATATCCCAAAATGCTTATACAAGAAGGTTTTATTGTCATAAGGTAACCTTGGAACAATATCATTGCAATACACTACCCTGAAGTACTTCGGATCGGAATACTCTAGATGTGATTCCATAAACCTCCCTAACTGCCTGTTACCAACCCTCGGCTGTCCATACGTGTATACACCTAACAACCGTTGCATGACCTCGTCCTCCTCATGAAGAATTAGCACTGTTGGGAACAATATGGCCAGTGCTCCACCCAAACTATGCCCTGTGACAACAAACTTTGCGTTCTTATGTTCCTTTAGTAAGCTTTTGAGTATACTTTTCACGGAATAATATGCAGTCCTCTCTCCCATCACTGGAAGGAGCTTCTTGTCAGAAGACTGGTCCAATCCACCTTGTTGATCAGAGGTAGACAATTTATAACCTTCAGAAGAGGGATTACTTGCATAAAGACCATTCAAATTACCAGAATTAACATTTTTTACTTGGAGATTTTCTTGGAATGTCGAGGTATTCTTTCTAGTGCCCAAACCTAAGGCCTCTAAGAACCCCATATGCACTTTACCTAGTTCCGGTATCTCGTACCAAGAGTAGTCAAAATCCGTAATCCAATCATCAGCATCGAATGGTTCTGTGCCTCGAAAGCTGATTAATATCAGATTTGCATCTTTTGGCTTATCACATAGTATGAAAACTTGAGTCGACTCTTCTTTCTGATATTCTGCAACACAAAGGATAAGCACCCGAACGGATTATTTAGGAACAAACAAGAAAGTAGAAAATATGCTTCTACTAACATCTGAAGCGAAATTCTTACCATTCCAGCAGTTGTAGAAATCCACAAAATGCATCTGCTTTTCCGATATGGGAAATTAAAAAGATTAATATTTGGTATAGATCACATGTATTCAATCAATTATTGAGAAAGAAGAAAAATACAGAAATCACCTTCCAGTGAAGATTTACGACATTTCTAACGACCTTAGCATTCTCGTAGGCTAATTTTGAAGCCATTATGCACAGGTCAAGAAGAGCCTGATTTCCGTTTTCTGGTCTCAAAAGATTGTCAAGAAGATACAGTTCATTGAAATCTTTAAGCAACATATCGCTTTTGTACAGATCTATTCGCCCATCTAAATGTCCAATTGCACTTATAAATGTTTCCGAGCCTCTTTGTGGTATCACGACGTCTCCTGTTCATTGCATTTATGAAATAACTGAGACATACTGAGGCAATTTAATGTTGTGTACATAAAATTCTGTAGGAATGCAAGATATCAATAGCTCAAAAGCACCAAAATATTCTCATAAACTACTTGGACCGTAAGAATTCCTTGTAACACAGAGCGAACAACGAAAATCTCAATTTTTATTTTCATGTTGATTGCAATGAAAAGTGTAATGATATAGATATAATAATAAACCAGAATTACATGGTAATACTGGTGAGATGTGAAAAGTATAAACTTAACTTGTTCAAATGCCACATTTGATAAATGAAATAATAAGAAGTCTTTGTAATCTCAAACATGCTATGTGATACTTTTGCCACTATAATTGTACTCAATTCTTTAAATTTGTTCTTAGTTATCTTACTAGTTTGGAATCACACTTGTACTAACATCACTTTTCGAAATTTCAAACTATCAAAAATTAATATTTTCTGCATGGGTCAGTATTATGGTGTTGTTTCTACTACAAATATGGCTGTGGAAGAATATTTGTCACGCTCCATAAATGAAAAATATAACATTCATTTTAAGATAGGGCGAGGATTAGTAGAAATCAAGATTCAAGGAATTCTTGTGATATAAAGCAAAAGAAGCACTTTTATAAGTTGTAAAGAACCTATAGAAATCCTATGCTAATGTAGAGTCAAAGTCCAATGCAACCTCTAATAGTCCAAATCTTGGAAGCAAATGTATAATCAGAAGTACTACATTCTTTTTGGATAGGCCCTGAAAGGAGAACGTGTCTATTATTGAACTCACATGACCATACAGTACCCATTTGGCAACATCCAACGGGTTGGACTGCGCAATCTGCCAGGAACGAGCGAGCACTTTACCAGAGATATCTAATCTACCCTGTGTGATTCCTAGTGGAGCATATACTAATGAAAGTAAAGAACCCACAACAATGATGGAACCACCTATAATCAACCTGTTTTCCATCAGAGACACAATCTTCCTCTGTGTATTTAGGACTAACCATAGTCGAATATCTAGAGATGTTGTTAAACATCATAGAAGCACTGGCAAAGTATCCACTTATGCACAAATTAAAGACAATCTGCTTATTTGTCCCGGTTTATATCTATAGTCACAAATAGAAACAGTACAATTCTCCTAATCAACTATATTTAACAATCTGAAAACTGAAAAGGGAAAATGGATGAATAGAGTTGAGCATTTTACCATGTAAAATTCTGTAGGCCAATCCAAGAAAGTTTCCATTGAGAGAGAGAAGGTTTAGGATGAACTCCACAAGGTATCCAGTCCACTCCAGAGGCTTCCCAAACATCTTTACAACTTTCCTCGCTATTATCGACACAACTATCACCCATCTGTTGTCACCATTGACCTCTTCTTCAAACACCCCACCATCATCATGGGAACCTTCAAGAAATTTGGCTATACTTTGTTGATTATTCATGGCCAAGAACTTGAAGAGGTCCCAAATCCCACCATTTTCAGGCTTCACAATCAAGAACCCAGAAATGGAAGACATTGGCACTCAATTTTCTTGATTTTTCTTCACTTTTTCAAGAACCTTAACAGCTATTAATGAGCATTTACAGCGAGTACAGGAATAAGGTATCAGGTCACTTGTGATAACTGGGAAATTATGGGCACATAGATATTGGATTCTGAGTTTGTACGCGTCATTTTTTGTGATCTTTATCACTTTCAGACTCTGTTCCTAGGAAAAAGTTACATGGCCAGGATGTGGGCCCTGGCCATCCGGGGCCATGTACATTCCTTATTGGCTGGGGGCTGTGGAATAGCAGGCTCTTGCTCCTATGTAACGATTTAATTCTCATTAATTTTAAAATATTTTATTTTTTATTTTCAATCATCAATTCTTCAATAAAATAATAATATACGTAAATTCAAAATTTTTCTTCAATTTTTTAACCATACATTCTACGTTAACAATCCATTTCAAAATACATTTTCATTAATAAAAAAAAATGAGGCTGAAGCATGAGTATAGTATTAGTTTCAGTACCATGCAACATATATTGGCTCACGGGTCATATCCCATTATGGGCTAATTAACATTATTGACTATTGAGGATGTCAACCGGTCGGTTTGTGGCTCGCCCACCTCAGGTTTGGTTTGTTTTTGGGTAAGCCGATCAAGTCTACGTATGTCAAGCTCACCCGGAAGGTGAGTCGAAATAATTGCAAAATAAAGGAACATTTATAAATAATTAACCAATCAGATTATCAACGAGAAACTCAATTATCATAGAACATATCCAACTGAGAAAAATAAATGCACAAATCAAGCTGGTCAGAATATTTTTCAAATGCAATCAAAGTAACAGCAAACGGTTGATAATGGGTACAGTATCCATTAGAAGCCAAGCCACCCAGGGAACGTTTATCTGTTCCAGAACATATAGCATGTAAAAATGAATATCTGAGTAAAGTTCCCCAGTCACAACTGAATCAAAACATGACAACGAAATTTCAATTGGGGAATGTTTGTTAATTGTACACCATGTACTTTGGTGTTGCACTGAACTTCTGATATCCCTTGATGACTTTGTTGACGGCATCTAGAAAATCTTTCTCTGTGACGGTCTTCCTTCTTGCTCGTATAGCATACATTCCGGCCTCTGTGCACACGCTCCTTATGTCAGCTCCTGAATAAGAAGATTCAACTTAGTAAATCAATCATTAGTCAGACATAATAGCAGCAGACATGGGAACATTTCCGAAAGTGAACTTTTATAACAAATTCCACACTGATACAATGAACTTTAAACAATTTTCAATTTGACCCTATCCCATTCGTGTAAATTCTCAGAACTTTCAGGCATATTTCTTAAAATAGTTCATATTTGCCCAGAGTAGTCATTCATGCTTTATCCACGGTTGAGACAAAAATTGCTGGTACCAATCATTTTCTTAGCCCTTGTTTGAGCCACATTATTTTTTTCATTCTCATTCTTCTACTCATTTTCAACCACATATTCTTCAATAAAATAATATTTTTCATCACATCAATAACTTTTCCTTCTTTTCCAACCACACATTCTC
>CADEPD010064287.1:0-12641 GCA_902829195.1 Fraxinus dipetala
GTCAGGATATTTCTGCCTCCTACATCAAGGAGAAAGCAAGAGAGAGTCAAGGACTGGGAGTTTCTCGGCCAGAAAACAACCAACAAACTTGTGAGAGTAGTGAACTTGGACTGTCAGATGGTATACCAATGGAAATAGTTGAGCTCATGGCCAAGAACCAGCATGAAAGGGCTTTTGGGAATTCAAGAGATATCATCCTCCACGAGGGAACCAATAGAACACGAAGAGGATCTCCCGCACTACATGGGAATGGACATTCAATCGGGACTAATTTTCTGCTCCCCAACCCGAGGGGAAATAGTGTGAATCCAGAAAGTGGCAATATAAGAGCTGACCAGGGCAATCATAACCGTTTTGGTTGTTTAAGTAGAAATCAGTTTGACATGGGAAAATTGGAAGAGAGTTCATTCTTCAATTCCTTTCTGCAGAATCAAAAAATCAACCCACCATTTTCCGCTTCAGGTTCCAACATAACCGGATCAAGACTTGGGAAAGGAGCAGAACCACTGTGGTCTTCTAGCAAAGATAATGTGCCTTTTCATCTTGACATTCCCAAGAACTGTTCGACTCAGTCTAATAATAAAAGGACACATTCATTCGTTGATTCGCAGCATAAAGGAAAGACCATCAGTGACATAAAGGGTCATGAGGCAAAACTGGCAGTGCATGATATGTCATTACTCAAACAGGGGAGAATTGGGCCCAGCCCAAAATCTATGGGCTCATTAGATTCTTACTCCAATGATACTATTCCGGCAATGCAGTTGCTATATTTGATGAATCAAGGTGTGATATCGAGGAGTTCTTCCAATGTTGGCATGGAAAGTTTCCGTTATAAAGACTTTACTCCCTGCACTCACCATCCAAGTTTTAATGGGGATGAGAAATGGAATGCCCTGAGTAGATCTTTCTTTCCTCAGCATCACCATTTAAAAGAATTCCCAGTGCTACCGTCCGGCATTTATGGTACTTGTGAAAGCTTTAAGAAACCTTTGTCTTACCTTAAGTGCTTAACATGCTAAAGTCTTCATTTGAGTTCTCGCCACTGCAGATTCATTTCCCATTTTTTCTTGGTTTTATAGGTCAAGTATCATCACGAGAGAGCTTAGGTGTTGGTCCATCAAGCTCTAAGATTCTCCCTCGACAATCTCATAGAAAAGTCGTTCCATCAATGTCCATTGACTTGGAGGAATCCACCAATCCTGGAACTCCCCAGCCACTGAGAATTAGGACGGAAGAACATGTTTGCACGCTCAACCAGAACCCTGCTGACTTCAGCATTCCTGATGCACGAAACCAGTACACCGTCTGTGCAAAGGATTTGAAATTGAGAAAGAGGAATGATACGAAAGAAAGATCTTCCTCTGGAAATGTGGAAGGACATAGGAGACCAAGGGTCACAAAGGATGCTTTGAGGAAAGAGTCTGCAAGAAAGTAGGGCATCTACCTTGTTTCGAGATGCTTCAGTTAAGCTCTGGTTTAAATTATGTCTTTCTGGTTTATCATGGATTACATATCTTGTTTTTGGTTGCTATACATTCAAGGTTTACATTAATTATCTGAACAAGTCAGTTTTGCAACTTTTGGATGTTTAAACAGGAAAAGTCCGTTATAAATTCTGCATACAAATAAGTTGAATGATTGAGGAAATAATGTGCTGATTGTGTGCAGAAACTGTGCTTGAATACTGATAGATCACATCTAAGCCCTTGATTGAGCTCCATTATAATTAGTTTTTGAAGAAAAATGAATTTTGTAATAGTAATGTTTTGAAAAATGTTTGGTTAAAAAATGACAAATTTTGAATTTACGCTTAATATTATTTTATTGAAAAATGTGTGGTTAAAAAGAAAGAGAAAATACATTTTTAAAATTAATGCCCAAACAAGGGCTAAATTAATATGCAACATTGAAATAGTGGCTTAAAAATAACTTTTAGAAATTAAATGGAAAAAAGGTTGAATCGAGTGACTTGCACAGGGGAAGATCAATTATACTCTGCGCACGTATATATATAGGGAGATTTAGAGTAAATAAATAGTAAAAGCATAAGCAAATTAGCAGAGTCAACCCTTATTATCTTTGCTTGATATGCACATGCGTCTATAGTTACAATTTGAAAATCAGCGCTTGGAACCGGAGGCTTGTAAATTAGAAACTATTATTCTATACCATCAAGAGCAACAAAATTGTAGAAAAAAAATAAAAGAAAAAAAGAATTTAAAGTTTATAGAGGTTCGCCAGAATGTAAAACTATGTCATCGTTTGTTGCTGCAGTAATTAAATATAATAAAAAAAAGTTTATAAGAGAAAATTGTACACCCTATTCTCTGTAACATCTCTCAATTTTATGATAATAGAAAAATCTAATGATGACTCCCTATTTTTAAAACAAATTAGGGTAAAATCGAAGATATAAATTTGAAATTCCTAAATTGTAAATTTCGAAATTTTATATTCTTATACTGGTTGGTGTGACTAATTTAAGAAATGAACTACGAAGGCTCGACCCATTTAAGATAATGAAAGCCTAAGACACAAGTCATTCAAAATGCCAAAGATTTAAGATATTGATTTAAATAAATTTGAGTACAAAATTTAATGAATAAATGAATAGTCACAATAATCATTAGCATGGTATTTCTCATATAGGCAACCCAAGTTCAAATCACAATACATATATTTTTTATAAAAACATTTTTGAAGTTAAAAACTCATCATTTTTCCACATTAAGGCACAATTATATCAAGTTAATTGAAGGGAATAAGTTTTTTTTAATGAATAGTCATAGAGATATGTTACAAATTACATAAAATCATTCATTTTCCTTCATTTATCACCATGTAATTCTTATAACATTATTTTCGGAGAACTACTTTGGGCTTAAAAACCTTTACCAAAAAGGGAGGTTACAAGAATATGAAGGTCACTTTTTACCTCACCTCTTCAAATTCGAATTTCACTTCTCTTCCTCTTAAAATTTTTGTTAGCTTTAGATTATTTTATAGGTGTAAAAATGGGCGGGTCGTGCCAATTAATGGGCCGATCCTTAACCAGCCCGTAAAAAATCATAGGCTCGAGGATTGGCCCATGAACAGGTCAATATTAAAATAAAGTCAATAATAAATTTTAATCACAAAAATTTACAAAATAAATATGAAATAACCTTGTTTTAATTACAAAAATATTACAAATTTGAAAATGAACAATAAAAAGCTTCTTTTTAAGGCCGTCACAACCTTATTTAAAGCTATTTTAGCCTTACAGAGGGTGTAAGGCTAATAGCTTTAACTGAGGCTCTAGGCTATGAATTTTTTTAGTATAAAAATTATTTTTATTTTTTAAATATCAACGTGTTAGACGATTAATCTTCAGGCCCAATTAGTAAAATCGACCCAAATTGATATTTTACATCTATAGGGTATGTAAATTTTTGCAATACTCTTGTAGAGTATTAGGAAACCTAGTTGGGTAAGTAATCTCACATTCTAGCTTAAATTTAGGAGTGACAACAGACAATGAGGTCACTCAACCATTAAGGATTGACGAGGTAAATCAATAAGTGAGAATCATCGAGGAGGACCCGGAAGAGGACCGGAGGAGGACCTCGAAGAGAATCTATAGGAAGATTGTGAGTGAATGTAGAAAGCCTATAGATAGGCAAACAAGAAAATAAGGATAATATCAATCGTTACGAAATTTTTTATTATTCTTATTATTTTTTTGCGGTTTCAATTAAGCCTAAGTACCATGTAAATTTTCTTTATGTTAAGTTTGGGTTTTTAGATTTTAAGTGAAGTTATGAATTTTTCTTTTTTAAACTTTCATTCATGAATTGGTGGTGTGCATGTCTGATGGATGGAAACTTATTTTCTCGTCTAAAAGAAATGACGTAATTCAAATAGAATGATTTAATAAGATATTTGTTGCAAGCGGTGCAAGAGTTTGAAAGACAAGCCCCACAAGCGAGCCATGTAGATGTCCCGATTTAAAACTTCGATTGTGGAAACTTTCCGAATGAATAAACCACCTTCCTTAAACAATGACAATGATCCTTTAATTGTCGAGGAATGGCTGCAAAAGTTGGGTCGATTTTTTTGGCTTATAGCTGCCAATGATGCACAAGAGTGCAGTGTGCAAAGTTCATGTTCGGAGAAGCAAGCCATTGGTGGTAGTCAATATCCCAAACTATGATCGAGGCTTAGCAACAGGCTTTGACTTGGAATGAACTTAAAGAAGTGGTGACTTAAAAGTTCTTTCTACAAGCATTAAGGGATTTCAAGGAAACATAATTCTTGCAACTAAAGAAAGAAAGTATGACCATCATTGATTATGAGAGGAAGTTCGACCGGCGAACTACGTATGCTCCACATTTAGTGGATACAGAAGCTAGGAAAATAAGAGAATTTAGCAAGGGCTTCGTTAGAACATTAGCATGATCTCATGTATCATCGTTTTACTAACAATAGCGAAATGTTGGAACGAGCTCATGCTATTTGGTATCAAAAGATTGGTATTTAAAAGTACGGAATAAAGAAAGGTGCCGACAATCATGGTTACGGCAGCTAGTAGAATAAATTTGTGGCTGGTAAAAGAAAGTAAAACATGCAGTATAAGGGAAATGGAAATTGGCAGAATAAGAAAGTAAATAGTGGAGTTGATGCCAGTAAGTGTGGTGACAATTCCATTCCACCATGTCCTAAGTATGGCAAACAACACAATGAAGAGTGTCATTTGTTTTCGTGTAGTAAGCCAGGCTGCACGGCTCGAAATTGCACGAAGTTTGTTCATAAGAAGAATGAAGAGCAGGATAAAAATAACAAAAGGAAAGCTCGAGTCTTTAATATGACTCAGCAAGAGGTATAGCACAACCCCAACGTTATAATAGGTATTCTTTTGACAGCTGATTCCCTGTTTAGGCACCATTTAACCTAGGGCAATGTATTCTTTTGTTTTATCATCTTTTATAGTTAAATCTAATACTGCCAGTGATAAGTCTAATAATATACTAGAATTTAGCATTCTTTCAGGTATACTGCTAACCACAAATAAGATAGCTAAATCATTTAAAATGAAACTTGAGAGAAGAGCATTCGAGGAGAACTTATTCATAATTGACATAAAAGATTTTCACATAATTTTAGGCATGAATTGGTTGGGTTGTAATAATGCAACCATCTGATACTGTGAAAATGAAGTTTCTTTTATAACTCCAGGGAAAGAAGAATTTTCTTCTTTGGATTAAAGACCAAATCTAAAGCACAAGTAATCTCAATGTTAAAAGCTAAAAAGATGTTGGAGAAATGAACGTATTAGGGGTTTCTAGTTAGTGTTTTGGAAACGTAGTGTCAATAATATAAGATGAGTAAAGTGCCGGTATTGGAAGAATTTGAAGATGTATTTCAAAAAATCATCTGCATATATTACCCGACAGGCAAATTGAGTTTGCGATAGACCTAGTTCTTGGAACAGTTCCAGTATCCAAAGTGCAGTATCGAAGAGTTAAAAGTCCAGATTCATGAATTGTTAGATAATGGGTTTATTTGACCTAGCGTTTTTCCTTAGAGAGTAGCTGTGTTGTTTGTTAAGAAAAAGGACGGTACCATGAGAATGTTCATAAACTATCGTGAACTGAATAAAATCACTATTAAGAACAAATAGCATCTGTCGAAAATAAAAGATTTGTTTAGCTAGTTGAGATGAGTGAAGGTGTTTTCTAAGATAGATTTAAGATCAAGATATCATCAATTAAAGATTAAGTCAGTAATATATCAAAGTCAGCTTTTAGGACTAGATATGGGCACTTGAAATTATTGTGATGCCTTGTGGTCTAACCAACGTTCCAGCGGTGTTTATGGATTTGATGACTATGGTGTTTCATCAATTTTTGGATCAATTTTTCATAGTCTTTATTGATGATATTTTGATATATTTGCAAGATAAAGTTCAGCATAAGAAACATCTTAGAATGTCGCTAGAGACTCTTAGAAAAGAAAGGTTGTATGCCAAGTTCAAAAAGTGTGAATCTTGGTTCGATCAAGGAAGGTTTATTGGTCAAGTAGTTACTATTCATGGGATTGAAGTTGACCTAGCGAAAGTTGTAACACCCCCAAATCTAGATACTTAGATCTGGAAGTATTCTCACTTCATTCTCTCTTTAAAATCATAAATGTGGAAACAATTAAATTTTTCTTTAATATAATAGATATCAATGACTTATTATTTTAAACTAATTTGTGGTTAACAAAATATAGAACAATTAAATCAAATTTTAACTTTAATTACAAAAATGAATTCGACATTTAAATATGATAGTATTGAATCCATGTCACCACAAGTCATCACCTCATATCATGTTGCCTTCATCATTTGAAAATAATATCATTTTGCCTTCATCATCTAAAAATAGGAAGGGATAACCTGGGATGAGCTAACACTCAGTAAACAAACCTCTTGCATATAATGCATGCTTATGATATGCATATGACTTACTTTAAAATAAAAAAAACATATCTCAATATGTATACATTTTCTTTCATATTTTTAAAAACTTAACATTGACGTCGTGAGCTCACTGATGTATCGTCTAGTCAATCAAAATGCAGTGGACAATTATTATTTGGAACTCGGTCGAGTCCTACCGGTAGTACTGCAAAGCAGTTAACATTAACATTGTCATTGAACATTGGTCGGGTACGCCGATCTCCCGCGCCCCATTTCTCGCTCATACCTTTTATGGCATAGACATACACCTTGTAATAAAACATTCGGGATACATATCTTTAAAAAAAATTCCTTTTCTCATTGACATTGGAAACTATTTATTTCTTGAAACTTTATGTATGGTTATGAATGCATTGGCATGTATGCATATGTCATGAAAAGCATTTATAACAAAGTAATGATTAAATATTATGTATACATAGGAAAATTTAAGCAACACATTTATACATTTAAACATATGGTGTACACATGAAAATAAAGGGAGGTTTACGTACCTCGAGTCCTAGTAATTTACTTTTGGAATGGCAAGTGGAGGTGTCCCTAGATACCACGAAGTCAATGTACGAAAATCTAATTCATATCATTTATTTAGAAACTTGGACGAAATCCACCTTTCTAAATATTAAGATACAACATTGTTCTATTAAATGAAATTTATTTATTTACGTGTGCCACAAACACACCCCACATTTACATATACATAATGTGTTTGCACCCATATATATACATATATATGTGTGTGTGTGTGCGCGCGCGCGCCTCTGTGTTTTTCTCTTTATATATATATATATATACACACACACATTCTGACAAGAATGTGGCCATCTATATACTTGGACAAATATATATTGACTATACATACAGAAAAAACATATATAAATCTGTGTGCTTATATAATATAATATACACAAATATATATATACATCAAAACGTACACACACAATCTCATTTTATAACCTAATGATAGCTAATTAGACATAATTTATGTGTAAATAACTAATGAGACCTATCATTTATTCCTATTAACTTATTTAGTCATTAATGTGATTCTATTAGTTATAATTTCCATTAGAAATTATTGATTTCATATTTTCCAATTGACTTACACAAAAACGTGTGCAGCATAAAAGAAGGAAAATATTTTCATTCGATGTCTAGGTTCAATATATAAGAAAGACTAGTCATAAACACATATTAACATAAATATAGTATAATTAAATTCGAGATTAATAATATTATATACGTATCATAGAAAATAATTATATTAATATAACATTATGAAATTAATCTAGATGAATGTGATAATCACGAAAAACGAGTAAGCAATGTTACAAAAGTGGAAGCACTACTACGGTAATTAAGTGGAATAGAAAAGTTAATACTGGCGACGTTCAAAATTTTTTAGATTTAGCAAGCTATTATCGGAGATTCATTGAAGACTTCTCTAAGATAGCTTGACCAATTACTCAGCTAACTCAAGCTAATGTGGTTACAGATACCTTAAATAGGAAGTCAAGAGGTCAATTGAATCAGATTAAAGCTCATATAGCAATTTTGATGGTTTGATCAAATCTTAAAGATCGAATTATTGAAACACAAGATAAAGTTCCATTTCTCTATAATATTAGAAGTGAGGTTGAGGTTTTGTCAGATAAGAATTAAAATTCAAATGAAGGCTTTGTGTACTTAAAGATGAGGAATTGAGAAAGAACATTCTAGAAAAAGCTCACCCCACCCCATACATAGCTCATCCCGATGGTACAAATCTATGGGATATATTCTGGTAGAGGAATATGAAAAGAATAATCAAAGTTTTTCTTAGTAAATGCATAATTTTTCAACAAGTGAAAGTAGAGCATCAATGAACCTTAGAATTATTAAATTCTTTAGAGATACCAGAATGGAAATGGAAACATATTTCGATGGATTTTATAGTTGGCTTTCCAAAGGTGGTGAAGGAAAATGATGCCATTTTGATAACTTTCAACCGATTGATGAAGACATTTCACTTTGTGTTAGTGAAAATGAAATTTAGTATTGATCAGTTGGTGCAGCAATACATTAGAGAGAGAATCAAATTGTATGGAGTCCAAGTACCCACTATTTTGAATAGAGACCCAAGGTTTACCTCTAAGTTCCGGAAAAAATCACATAAAGCTTTTGGAACAAAATTGAATTTTAGCACATCTTACCATCTCTAGTCAAATGGTCAATCTGAAATAATTATCCAGCTATTGGAAGGTATGTTGCATGCTTGTGCATTGGACTTAAGAAGAATTTGTGAATTGTGCTTGCCTTTGATAGAGTTTGCCTATAAAAATAGTTTTCTGTCTACAATTGGTATGACACCATCCGATGCTCTCTATGGCATAAAATGCAGATTGTCGATTCATTTAGATAACATCGGTAAGAAGAGAATTTTGGATCCGTAAATAATTGAGCAAACAGTTCAGGCAGTCGATAAGATTAGAAACCGCATTAAAGCATCTCAGAATTGACAAAAGAGTTATGCAGAGAATCGAAGAAAAGATATGAATTTTGAAGTTGGTGAAAATGTCTTCTTGAAAGTGGCACCTTTGAAGGGTGTACTAATAATTGGTAAGAAAGGCAAGCTAAGACCGCATTATATAGGATCTTTTGAAATTCTTGACAATGTTGGTAACATAGCGTATTAGTTAGCTCTACCGCCCCAACTTATTTTTGTGCATGACGTATTTCACGTGTCTATGATAATAAATAATGTGAAAGATTGAAGTAATGTGGTTAATTATCATATAATAGATGTTTAAAAAAAGGTATCTTATGAAATAGTTCTAGTTGCTACTTTGGACAGAAAGGTACAGAAGTTAAGGACTAAGGAAATTCCATTGACCAAGATTCAGTGACAACATCAAAGAATAGAGAAGTTTACTTGAGAAACATAAGCAAAAATCGAAGCCAAGTATCTAGCATTGTCTCTTTAAGTTAATTACGATAATTTCGAGGATGAAATTTTTTCATTTGTGAAGGATGTAAAGTCCTAAAATTTATATTTTTAAGTTGATTGGTGTGGCCTATTTAGGAAACTAGTTCTCGAGGCTCGATCCATTTAAGATAATGAAAGTCCAAGATGTAAGTTGATTAAAACTAGTTCCGAAGGCTCGATCCATTTAAAATAATGAAAGTCCAAGATGTAAGTTGAAATAAATTTAAGGCATTAGTTTAAATAAATTTGATTACAAAAATGTAATATATAAATGGGTTACCACAAGCAAAGAAAATGGATAAGTTATTTAAGCCCAAAATAATCCAAGACACGAATTATTTAAAATCCCAAAGATATAAGACATTAGTTCAAAAGAAAATGAATACAAAAATTTAATAAATGAATAGGTTGCTACAATAGTTATCTGCATGGTATTTCACACAGGCAATCCAGTTTCAAATCACCATGCAAATATTTCTATTAAAACGTTTTTGGAGTTAAAAATTCATCATTTTCCACAATAAAACACAATTACATCAAATTAATTGGAGGGAATAAGTCTCTTGTTAATGGACATTCATGGAGTTATGTTCAAACACAATTATATCAAGTTAATTGGAGGGAATAAATTTCTTGTTAATGGACATGCATGAAGATATGTTACAAGTCAATAAATTATTCATTTCCCTTCATTCTTCGTCATATAGATGTGTTTATGAAAATTATTTTTTGAGAATTATTTTGGGTTTAAAACTGTTCAAATTCCTACTTAAATGTTCAATTTAACAAGGTTTATTTTTACATAACTCTTCCATTTATTTTTCACTAAAAAGTGATGTTACAAGAAGAGGAATATCGCTTTTTCCCCATCTCTCTTCAAATCCGAATTTCACTTTTTGTTCATGATATGTATATACATGTATGCTTGTGATGTGTATTAGAATTCTTAAAACTATGAACAAAGAGGTTTATGTATGACCATAACAATTTTTTACGATTCCAAGGGATTCTTCTGAATCGTGAATTTGTTGGTATTCATCTACGTGAAATGCTAAATTCTTTTCTATCACTTTTATATATGTGTATACATTTTTTATCATAAGGTGCACCAAGTGATTTAAGTCCTACTGAACTTAAAGATCTACACCTTCTATATTGACAATATTCAAATTAAAGGTGGTCGGGGAAGTTGGATTCACATGGATTGTGAAGGATTCGAAGGGAGAAAAGTGCTTCATTTGTGTAGTTACTCACATTTGGAGAATTTCTAGTTCTTACTAATTATGTTCAATCCCTAAAATATGTTGGTCTATCATTACTTCTTGAAAAACTTCCTAGTTCTTTTTTCTTAATGTGAACATTGAAATTTTGATTGGTTTAAGTATGCATTTAATTAAAGTTGGTAAATAAATTAAGACTTGGAAAGAATAAATTATAGCTTTATTCTTGAACTTTGTCCTGCCATTCCAGATAGAATTTTTTGAGTTTCTGGACAAGACTAGTGAGGTTTGAAAGCCATATGATTCCTTTGTCCGTTGGATTTGGAATCAAGTCAATTGAAGGTCATTAGGATAAGTTATGCTATTTTCGTGTGTGGTGTTCAATGTACCCGAAAATAGATTTTTGCATATGTTTGAGTGTCCATTTGAGTGCCTAAAAGATGTTAGAAGATTTTGAAATTTTACTATGTTGTACTTGAAATATTTTAGGAAATACTATAAAAATTTCGTAGAATTCTGAATCGAGAAATGGTTCAACTAATCTTGATCATTGGGTATCACATTAGAGGGTTGAATTCCGTTAACATCCATTTTAGTTTCGTTTGTTAAACAACCCAAAGTTAACTAACTTAAAATTATTTGTATTCGTTAGTTGTTGGAACTTATAATAGAAGACAAAGGTAATCTACGAAATAAAAAGGAAATAATAAAAATTTTAATTTAACCCGAATTTAGAAAGACCTAGGTGCACATTTTTTTGTAATAAATTCAAATCCTAAGATCTAGGACATTATATAAACTATTCATAATGGAATTTTGGTCCAAAGACTTCGCCCTTCGTATCCTTAAAAGGGGGACTTCCTAACTCTTTTCAACCTCTACCACAACCTTACTGTAAAGGTCAATCCATGTATGAATTCCACAATATGGTAATAATTAGGAAAAATTGCAGTAGCGGTCCCTGACCTTTTCAATTTTTTGCAGACTTTACCCAAATAAGAAATAGAAGAAAACAGGGGCATTATAATCTTCCATCCCCCACCTTAACCCCACCAATCAAAACATCGACAGACGCCTGCCATCGACCACCGGCTACGGGCCACTACACCGTCCTGCAACATCAAAATCAGAAATCAAATCAAACTCACTCCTCCATTCATCGATCACCGACCATCAGAAACTGAAGAAACCAGAACCTCATTCATCAAAACTCATTCTTCCAACATCAAAACCATAAATCAAATCAAACTCACTTTCACATACCATGCAAACAATTGGAGGTTGTCCTGTGGTATGGGTCCAAACATAAACTCAAAAAATTTGAACTTCATTTAGCAAGTGGAATTAGGCAGAATTTGAAGGCAAAATTGGATCAATTTTTGACACAATTGGATCAATTGAAGGTATACCCATCATCATTTGGTATTTCTAAGGATTGTGAGTTGTCAAATTGATGGAAAAAGAGCTCCAGATTTTTCAATTGGAAGAGCTAGAATTTCCTTCATTCGCGTGCAATTTTTGTGGAAGAATTACAGTCCAAATTGGGTCGATTGGGGGCATCAATTAGAGAAACTGAGTACACACCAGTGGTCACATGATGTTGCTGATGATTCGTGTATTGTCAATTTTGGGGAAAATCATTCCCAAAGTCATGAATTGAAGAATTTTGTTGTTGGACAACACTACTCCCATGGTTTTAAGGGCTCATTTTGATTCCACATGATGTTGTTTGTCCAAATGTTTGTTTGGGATAGTGTGGTGGCCGGTGGTAGACCCCATCGGCTGCTTTGATTTGATGGGGGATTGGTTGGTGGAGGGTGGGGTATGGAAGATGTCGATGTTTCCATTTTCTTTTACTTAATTTTTTAACTTATTTAATGTGAGGAAATTGCAAAATACAATTTTACCCTTTTTAATTTGTTCAAAATTGATCAAATTTTGATTTTTTTTT
>CADEPD010064291.1:0-19368 GCA_902829195.1 Fraxinus dipetala
AAAGTTCTTGTTTCTATATTCTCCTCCGAAGAAGCCATTGGAAAATTTGATTGATCACTAAATGATTGAAGTCCAGTTCAGTTGTCCTACTTCCAGCATGGACTTCCAGCATGAAGAATTTTTGTTAGCAGAATGATTGAAAAAGTTACTGTATTGTCCATCATGCATATTATGTGTGTTTATATATGCCATATTGGACAATTTCCTCCTAAGCTTGACATGGATAAATTTAATCACTTAATACATAGCCCCGGTAAACTGGGCAGGCGAACAACATTGTTATTTGGATCTGAATTTTGTAGGTCCTTGATATTTTTTATAGTCATTAGAAAAGAAAAAAAAACTGAAGTTTTGACGATCTATGTTATTTGCCAATCTAAATTTGTAATTCATAAATTACCTTCTATCTGAAAAACACGCTGTTTAATTTGCTGCAAATATCTAACTCATTTCTCTTCCATTTCGATAGTAGCTGTTAAGTCAACCAATAATATTTATGATACTTGGATTGATGGAGTTGAGTAAAATTTGTGGTTGGGACTTGGGAGAAAATGGCTAACTTGTGAAGTGCTGCCTTTGAAGGCTGTCTTTCTACCACATTTTCTTTTCTAAATTTTTACGTCCTTTGGGGAGTTCTGCCAAGATATAAAACACGGGGACTATAAAGCAATTTACTGAAGATGTACGTGCAACTGCAAATTGCAACTTATGCAGGGAGGATAATTTTCATTTTTTTGGTATGGGGGTGAGAATGCAGGGAAGTGGTGACAATGAAATCCAATATATCTATGCTGTGTAGTTGCTGCCATATCTAGCCATGGCAAAACGGCTTGGAAGCCCGAGCCGCGGGAAAAAGCCCGAGCCGAGCCAAGCTGGCTTGCAGCCCGTGAGCACCAAGCCGAGGCTCAGGCCGAGCCTTTTTTTGCCCGAGCCCGAGCCCACGTTTCTGGCTCGCGAGCCGGCCCGGCCCGGCTTGCTGCCACAGCTAGCCATATCTTGATTGCTTGGGTTTATTTTGTGAACCATTCACAACAAGCAAATACAATCTCTCTCCTGGTAGCATCTCTTGCATTTGTGAAATATGTGACTTACTTTTCTGAATGATAGTACATGTATAAAGGTATATTGTGTATACCACATTGTTGGCAGACGTTAATTTAATGATACAATCTAATGTTGGTTGATCCAATAAGATTGAATATAGTCTTTTCCTTCTCTTCTAGTTGTTTACTTGTGTCATTTTTCTCTTCTAATTAGTGTGGGTTGCTTACCTGTTGCTTGACCTCATTATGACACCTGTCAATTTGCAGGGAGATAATGAACAGTTTGACCTACCATTGAAAAAGAAAAGTGACATTTGTACAATTATGTATACTAGTGGAACCACTGGGGATCCCAAGGGCGTCATGATTTCAAATAATAGTATTGTTACACTAATAGCTGGAGTAAAGCGCCTTCTAGGGAGTGTGGAAGAATCGGTAACTATCATATATTTACTTTTGGCACATTGTCGTGGATTAAGTTGATGAATAAGATATAACCCCTGTTTGAGCCCCATTTTATAAATATCATTTTCCCCAAACTCATTTTCAACTTCGCATTCTCCCAATAATTTTTTTTTATGTGAAAACCCAAATTTTTTTCTACATATAACCACATATTCTCCAAAACAATTACTATTACAAAACCTATTTCCCCTTAAAACCGGGCTCAAACAGAGGCTTAAAATGTTTCTTCCAATTTCAGTCAAAACATTGAAGCAGCAATTAATTGATTATTTCAAATTATTGAGTAGGAGTTTCAACTTCTTACTTTTTTATCTTTCAGTTGACTGTCAATGATGTATATCTATCATATCTTCCCTTGGCACATATCTTTGATCGGGTGATCGAAGAGTGTTTTATCAATCATGGGGCCTCAATAGGATTTTGGCGTGGGGTAAGAATGCTGCATTTATTTTTCTAGTCATACTGGAGCTTATGTAAATTTAATCATTTAACTTATCTGCAGGATGTTAAGTTATTGGTTGAAGACATTGGAGAGCTAAAACCTACTATTTTATGCGCCGTTCCTCGGGTATTAGATAGAATTTATTCAGGTTTGTTTTACTCATCCAGATTTATAACAATATTATTAATTTGTAGATATTTATATTTTGGTACACAGTTGTGGAATGTTGAAAAATACAGTACTGATATTAGATGATTTTAGTGATATTAGATGACGATATTACTTCACCGTTTTAAGTGTAGATAACCTGCTTTGATAATGAAATCCAGTTTCTGACCTATATTAGTTCAATCCAGTGGTCCATCCTCGTGCAAATAAGTTACGTTTCATCTATGAAGCACCGACACGCCAACATGCAATTTTTCAAAAAAATACCAACACGATACGTCGTCAACACGTTAATTAAATTCTTTAAAATTCTTCATTTATATAGTATAAATTTAGTTTTATATTTATTAATTTTTCTTATCAAATTTTTTTAAATATGAGTACCTATTTGTTATTTAATAATAACTTTGAGTTAAAAATATATAATACTTCTGATAAAGAAAAAAATGACCATGACAGAGTGTTCGACAAGTCTGACACGCTACCCTAATTGAAGTGTCTGTACCACAGAGTTTGTCGTCAAATGAATTGTTAGGTATTAGTAATGGAACTAATAAAATAGCAGCATATGACATTTTAAAATCTGGAATGGAAAATTCATGTATTCTGGGATTGACAAGACAACTTTCTGCTTGTTTATTCTCCGAAGCAGTCAAAATTTCTCTCTTTGGACTGATACGTGCATTTTGTTGTCCTTGATTTCTGTGCTCATTTCAGGTTTGCAACAGAAGATTGCTGCTGGGGGTTTCATTAGACAAAAATTGTTTAATTTTGCATACTCTTAGTAAGTTCTGTTTTAGCTTTCCTTTGTTCTTGATGGAGGAAGACTAATAAGTGGAAGTTTAAATTGAACTTGAGTTCCTATATATCTTGAGTTGCCCTTACCAAAGGAACTGATTGCTGGCTTCTTGAGCAAATCAAGCCAAAGTAAATTGTCAAAGTGGTGCTCAATGCTACTTCTGACTATTTTGTCACTATTTAATATCCTGTCAGTCTATTTCAACTTGAAATGTTTGGCTATTTCTTGAATCCTTAACCATTTATGTTTACTATTGTTCTAATATGCATGTTAAAATTTATGCAGCAAGTTACGTAATATGAGGAACGGACTGAAACATTCTAAAGCTGCTCCACTCTGTGACAAAATCATTTTCAGTAAGGTAGTGAATATATGCTGTATGGACCTGCTATGCCTTTGTTTATATTCTTCCACGTTTCTCCGAAAATATAACTGGCATTTCTTTTGCGTGCTCTTTTAGGTAAAACAGGGGTTGGGGGGCAATGTACGACTTATTTTGTCTGGAGCAGCACCTCTTGCCCCTCATGTAGAAGAGTATCTACGAGTAGTGTCATGTTCATATGTTCTTCAAGGATACGGTATTTTGCTTTCATCCTATCAAGTTATGTCTGCCAATATTGGATATTTTTCTCTTTGTTCATATTACAGTGACTTCCTGCTCCTAGTGAAGTGTATTTTTATCTGTTCAACACTTCGAAATTAATAATTGCCCCCTTGCTTCGCGATGTGGAATCCAGATGTCATGTTATTATTCCCATAGAGGTGTCAGCTGAGAATTTCAACATAGGTTAATCTGCAAAATTTTAAATGCTATGTTTATATTTGTTATACTAGTGAGCTATATTTAATCTTTTGAATTGCTTTTTCCCTAAATAATGCTATCAGTTAATATCCTGATGCCCTAATATTTGTAAGATAGCTCTGGTTCATAAAGTGTAAACCTTCCTTTTCTGGTTTTTATATGGAAATTAAAATGTAGAGTGGAGCACACGTTCCATTATTTGCGGCTTTATCATACAATGTCATTAATTGTGTTCTAGTAAGACACTCTTGTTTAAGGGACAAAAGGATAGATTTTCTTTTTTGAATGTCATAAATTGTCGCCTGTAGTATATAGGTTTGTGTAGGTGTAATGCTGATTTCCTGAACCTGGAAATTCATTGATTGGCAGTTGTAATAACGTATTTTCCAGCTCCAGATGGTATCTGACTTGATTTCTCTACCGTGATATAGGTTTAACAGAAACTTGTGCTGGTACATTCGTATCTATACCAGATGAGATGGACATGCTAGGTACTGTGGGTCCTCCAGTGCCCAATGTGGATGTGCGCCTGGAATCTGTTCCCGAAATGAATTATAACGCCCTTTCAAGTACTCCACGTGGAGAAGTATGCATAAGGGGAGATACTTTATTTTCCGGCTACTTCAAACGTGAGGACCTTACAAATGAAGTCTTGACTGATGGCTGGTTCCACACAGGTTTGTTTGTTCTGTCACTAGTTCAATTTGCGGTGCAGTATTTCGAATGTCTTTTCATCTTCATTTTGATAAAAATCTCGTCTCAGGGGATATTGGTGAGTGGCAACCAAATGGAAGCTTGAAAATTATTGATCGCAAGAAGAACATATTCAAGCTCTCTCAAGGAGAATATGTTGCCGTGGAAAACTTGGAGAATATTTATGGTCTAGTTCCCGATATTGAATCAGTAAGTGTGTCAACTGTTGCGACAGAGAAACAATTATGTAGACATGCATTTACAAGTTGCATATTCTTCTCTTTGATATCTATCTGCAAACCAGACAATGCAGGGGGAAAAAAGAAGATAAAGAAATGGTCTATGTAAAATGCAATTTTGTGATTTTGGGGCATCATTTGATTATTGATACATTATCTCGATTGAGATTTTGTTTCTTGCATTGACATTTAGTAATCTGCAGATATGGATATATGGGAACAGCTTTGAGTCTTTTCTTGTAGCTGTAATCAACCCAAACAAACAAGCAGTTGAACGGTGCGCGGAACAGAATGGTATATCTGGGGACTTCAATGCCCTTTGTCGGAATCCGAAAGTGAAAGAATACATACTTGGAGAGCTCTCAAAGATTGGAAAGGAAAAGAAGGTATTTTTCCCCTTTTACCTTTTTTATTCAATCATGTAGACTTCTGTCTTTTGTGCTAGTTGCTGAAAGTATAGCAGAAGAAAATTGTTTTGGAAGTTTCAATGCTTCTCTAAACTTTTCTATTACATATTTGGCAGTTAAAGGGTTTTGAATTCATAAAAGCAGTACACCTTGATCCGGAACCATTTGACATGGAAAGAGACCTTCTCACTCCAACATTTAAGAAGAAAAGGCCCCAGTTGCTCAAGTACTACCAGGTAGATTTTCTATGACCAGGCTAAGTATATCATAAGATGCTTTTTGTTTCTGGTTTAATAACTTGCCATCATTTTTATAAAGGCTGTGTCTGCAACCATCACTTGCTTGGTTTTTCTCTCTCCGACCTTTCTCCTTTGTCTCTCCATTGATATTAGTGGGCTCACTCAAATTTGCAAAGCATATTTTCTTTTGTTGAAAGTTGCTGGTGTTACCCTTTAGGCACATAGGAACTTTCTACATTTTCCGAGCATCTTGCCATTCTTACCACCCAAATCAAATAGCTATATTGTCTGGCGTTCGTATTTACAAGCCAAATTTTATGTTACCCATGATATGCACACCATTTCTATATTCCTTATACGGTTACTTTGTTTTGCAGAATGTTATTGACAGCATGTATAAGAATGCAAAATAAGTAGGCTGCTTGGACGAACTTTCATATGGGCTATCACCATGAAGTTGCTATGCTTTGATAACGCCATTTCTGCCGGTCAATTTTGTGTCTGTAACATTTTTACATGTCCACCTGTCATCATCCCCCCTATCCTGTCGCCAAGGGAGAAAAAAATGTTTTACGTTTTGGATGTATATACGTCTGATAACGACTTTAATTGTCTCAATTTCATAGTATTAAAAGTTTAGATTGTTTTCTTTTTGGATACAATGCGAGTGTGACTTTTGGGCCAGAAAGTTATTTTATTTAGAATAATGCTACTTTGCCAGAAAGTAGATGACCGATTGGTTGACATAATATGTGTTGACAAGATGTGGATGAATGAAAAAATACTCTGCCAATAATTGAGAAGATATGGTTCAATTTCAGGTTCATAGTTCCCAATAGTCTAATGTGTAGTGAAGTTACATAAAAAGTGAGTATGAGAACACTACATAAATTCAAATTGGCAATCATCTTCAGCTTTACGTTCAAACATGCAAGTGCATGTATGACTTCTTTCAATATCAAAAAAGAAAAAAAGAAAAAAAGAAAAAAAGAAAATTTGAAATCCTTCTGACTATTATCGAAGTAATTAGTTTTTCTTTAGCACTATGCATCAAATATACCTGTAATGTAATACATCCTCATCCTTTCCCATATTTTTCAACTACGGTCCATAGTTTTATAATTTGAATATTGAGATTCTATTATTGTCATATATTACCAGAATGTTTTCTCCATTTCGTATTTTATTTATTTTCTGTACTAGATCGATTCAATTTTCGTGCAACTTAGTAAGTAGAGTCAGTCACAAAAAAACATTGTAATTTACGATGTATTACACTTGGGTAGATCCTGTTGAAATAAGAAAATTAGAGAGGAGAGAAGTAAAGAATATTTGTATTTGCTGAGATTTGTATTAACTGTACAAAAGACCATCATTTTATAGGAGAAGGAAGTGACTACAAATGGTAATAATATCAACTAATTAAGGCAACAAAATATCAATCATTCTCAATTTAGGAAGATATTCCTAGTTCCTACATTAGGAATATATTACTAATATTCTAATAAATTATATATTGGCAATCCTCTTCAAACTTAAGATGGGAGCGAAGATGCAACTTGAGTTTGTAAACCAAATCACGATGACGTCTAGGAGGATGAGCCTTTGTGAAGATGTCAGCAAGCTGATCAGCAGAAGTAACATATGTAATCGAAAATAACCTAGCCTAATATGATAACGAAGGAAATGACAATCTATCTCAATATGTTTCGTGTGTTCATGAAAAACATCATTGTAGCCCATTTGAATGGCACTAGTATTGTCACAATAAATATAAGAATTGCTAGTAAAGGAAACACCATATCCTATAATAACTATCGAAGCCACAAAAGTTCAGAAGTAGCATTAGCCAATGCATGATATTCAGCTTCCATACTAGAGCGAGAGACAAGTGTTTGCTTCTTACTTCTCCAATAGATAAGAGTTGTGCCAAGCAAGAAGCAATAACCAGTAGTGGAGCTACGATATGTAGAATCAATTGCCCAATTAGCGTCAGAATATGCCTCAAGGTCCAACAATGAGTGGGCATAAAAATGAATCTCATGAAACAAAGTCCCCTTAATGTAACGAAGAATCTCGAGAACAACAACATAGTGAATAGAGCGAGGAGAATGCATAAATTGACTTACCAAGTTGATTGCATAAGAAATGTTGGGACGAGTCCCAGTCAAGTAAATGAGACTACCAACCAATTGTCGATAGAGAGTGGCATCATCTAAAAGTGTTATGTGGTTAGGAAAAAGCTTGACGTTTGTCTCCAAAGGGTTATCCACAATCTTACTATCGGTCAATCCAACACAAGATAAGAACTTGATGCATACTTAGCTTGGGAAAGATAATATCCATCTGAGTGGGATGATGCCTCAAGAACTAAGAATTAATTAAGAGAATCCAAGTCCTTCATCTCAAATTGTTGACTAAGAAATTGCTGAAGTAATTGTATACTATACCTGAAAGATCATCACTCGTAATAACCATGTCATCAACATATAGTAAGAGAAAAACAATATCGACCTTAGATCGACGGATAAACAAAGCAGAATCATATGCACTAGGAGTGAAGCCTTGCTGAACTATCACTGGACTAAACTTGGAAAACCAAGCTCGAGGAGACTGCTTGAGACTTTAAAGAGCCTTTCGAAGGTGACAAACCTTTTGAGGCGGGTGCTCGAATCTTGGAGAAGGTTTGAGATAGACTTCTTCATCTAGATCACTATTAAAAAATGCATTCTTCACATCCACTTGAAATAGGATCCATCGTGGAATACCTGCAACTGCAAGTAAAGATCTAAAAGAAGTAAGACGTGCAACATGTGCAAAAGTCTCCACGTAGTCAATACTATACTCCTGAGTGAATCCCTGCACAACAAGGCGAGCTTTATATCTTTCAATAGATCCATGAGTTTTTGTCTTAATCTTGTACACCCATTAGCATCCTACTGCAGACTTACCTGAAGGCAAATCAACTAAGTCCCATGTTCAAGTTTTGAGGAGGGCCTAAAGTTCATCAAACATAGCTTTTTGCTAAAAAGGACCAGAACTTGCCTCGCGATAAATTACGAGGTTCTTGAAAGTGGCAATAGCAGAAAAACAATGACAATAATTAAGATGTGCTTGAGGTGTTCTTACTTTATTGGAGCGACGAATTTCTGGAACAGATGAGGACTCGGAGGTGATGACAAGATCATGTAATGGTTTAGACATAGGAAAAACAAGCAATAAGTGGTCATTGAATGAGCTTTCAACACTTGCATCAAAATCTAATGAAAAATCTATACTGGGGTTAGTAAAAATTGGATGAGAAGAAGGAAGATGTGACGAGACTGATGATATATTAGTGAAGAGCTTCTGCTCCCAAAACTGAACATGACTGGAGATGCGAAGATGCTTGGTGGTGGGGTCATAACATCGACAACCTTTGTGTTCAATGCCATAATCAAGAAAACAACAGAGACAAGATCGTGGTTTAAGTTTGGTACGCTCATGATGTGGAAGTAATATAAAACAAACACAACTAAAAATTTTCAAGAGAGAATAATTTAATACCTTTCCGTTAAGAAGCTCATAAGGAGACCGATTGGAAATGGTAGGAGAGGGAACCCGATTGATTGTATGAACGGCTGTAAGAGCAGCTTCTCTCTAAAAGGATTCGGAGAGAGGGACTAAGAGGAGAAAGAATATGAAGGTGCTTACGTTCTGCACAACCATTTTGTTGGGAAGTATACAGACAAGATCGATGAGAAAGAGTGCCATCTTCTTTAAGGATGTCAAGAAAAGAGGCAAACATATACTTTATGGTATTATTAGAGTTAAATATTTTGATAGTGTGAGCAAACTGAGTTTTTATCATGTGCTTAAAACTACAAAATACATTTAATAACTCAAATCGACTGTGTAAAAGATAAAACGATGTGTAGCATGAATAATCATCAATAAAGATAACAAAATAACGAGGCCTCCCTTGCTAGGACTAAGGGCAGGTCCCCATATACCAAAGTGGATAAGATCAAAAGGGAAAGAAGAAAAAGAGTCGCTGTTATTAAAAGATAAAGCTTTTCAAAACAGTCGAAGTTAACTTTTTCTAGGTAACCATTAGATGTTAAAGACTGAATACAAGACAGATATATGACCAAGACGGGAATGCCAAAGAGTGGAAGAGACAACAGCTGCAAAAGGTTAGACAGAAGATGAACTAGGAACTTGCAATGATGAAAGCTCAAAAAGTCGACCAACATTACGCCCTATCCCAACTAGCTGACCCGTCTTCTGATCTTGAACATGACACCTTTTATTAAAAAAGGATAAAACAAGACCAGGCTAAACAAGTTGTCCAACAAAAATGAAGATTGAGAGATAATTTTGGAACGAGATGTATCAGGAATTGAAATAGTAGAGGTAAAGATAGAACCAACATGACTAACAGACATATGTGAACCATCAACAATGTAAACATCAAGGATATGATTCACAAATTTCTTCTCAAACAATAGAGAGGAATCATGAGTCATGTGATTGCAACATGTTGAATCAATAAACCAAGAGGAAGATATACCTGAGGAAATGGAAAATGGAGTGGGAGTACGAGATAAAACCTGATGGACAATTGCCTTGAGATTAGCTACAGTGAGAGATGACAAAGTAGGTAATAGAGGAAGACTCCAAAACTGATTAATTGGTAAATACAGCAACTACCTTGGGTATAGAGGTATGTGCCTTAGCTTTCTGAGCATCTCTTGCATCTTTAGCCTTTTCTTAGCACAATCATAAATTCAATGACCTTCTTCCTTACAATAGTGACATTGACCAATGAAACAACATGGCTTGGAAGAAGCTGCCACAATTGAACTAGGTGTAGTAGCCATAACCAGAACAGTAGAATGAATTAGATGAGTCTTCGGCGTGTCTTCTAAAAAATGAGCTCAGTAAGAGCAACATCAAGAGTTGGTAGTGGAGAGCGATAAAGCAACGAGGCTATATTATTCTCTCAGTCATCTCGAATATGTATCATAAAATGAATGAATTGTTGATGATCCTGATGCTTTGAGAAGAGTTCGACATATTTATCATCAAGCAAAAATGGATCAGCCTGAGAGAGTTGATCTCAAAGACTACTAACTTGAGAGTGAAACGGCTCTTGATGCAACTGATACAACTTGGACTCAAACTGAAATTGGAGAGCAGCATAACTAGAGCAATTGTATCGATTTGCCAAAAAAATTCGAAGCAAGTTTGGCATTCCAAAATTTGTGAAGAAGATTTTACAATGGGTAGCTTCCATATCTCAAGACGTTCATCAAACTCATTCGCAGACTTCCTCAGTTTTTGTTGGCTCTGCTTTGTCACCAGTAACAAAAAGCCACAATTTATGACCAATTAAAAAAATCGACATATGCTAGGCCCAGATATTGTAATTGGTGCCATCCAAAACAATATCATTAGGACGAGTAATATTAACATCGTTAGTGGAAGCCATAAATGAATGATGTTAATCGATTAAGAGCAAATGGAGGTCACGAATGTTCTTTCTACCAAATTAATTCAGGGAAGCCTAAAATCGATTAGAGGTACTGAAAAATAAAAAATCGATAAACAGAAGTCTCATAATTGATGAAAGAACGATGGGATCTAATAACAAGAAATATGGTAAGAAACAAGAGCGTCGTGGACTTCGTCTCTGATATTAAAACATCAGAACTCGAAGAGCGGATGGCTCTGATACCATGTAGAAATAAGAAAAGTATAGAGAGAAAAGAGAGAAGTAAAGAATATTTGTATATTTTGAGGTGTATATAAACTACACAATATACCATCCTTTTATAGGAGAAGGATGTTACTACAAAAATGTAACAATATCAACTAATTAAAGCTACTTAAACAAAATATCAACCATTCCCGATTTAGGAAGATATTCCTAAATTAGGAATATATTACTAAAATACTAATATCTTATATATTGACAGATCCTTGAGAAGAATTAAAAAAAAAACCATTATAAAGATACTATGTATTACACATGGGTAGCTCCCATATACATAAATGCATATAAAGAATTTCATGCATTTTTATTACAATTTATTTGGCCTCTATAGGTAATAGTCCAATAACCAATGGTGGTTTATGGTATTGTACACTGCTTTAGATTCTACTAAACCGTCGAATATCTGATTTTCATCGTCACAGTTGTGGAATATCCAAGTACCCTTTCAGTTCACAGTGATGCAAAGTTGCATTGTACCCTTCAAAGTGGCAGAGAATGTGACCTCCAAAGTCCTCTAAAAGGGTTTATGTCTACAATGATTAAGTGTTAAATATATGTTTTGTCTACTTTTACCTTTTTAAAGGTGAAGAAATTAAGGCTAAAGTTAACGAAATAATGAAAAAAGGCGAAATATGAAAATGAAAGTATATGGTGGAGAATTAAAAGGTCATTTTTTAAAGGTTGAGGGTGAACTTGCCAGTGACTATAAAGTTGGGGACTGATTGCTGAAATTCCTCAAAAGACATAAAAAGAGAGAAAACTTGGCGAAGGACACGAGGGGAAATTGGGTTTTGCACCTTTTATCAAACTTGCATTCTTAGGCATCTTTTTTTCACCTATTTGTGTATCAGCTACTTTCGTAGAAGGCTCTCTACTACATAAGCTAAAAGACTACGACCACAAGACGAACAATACAAGTTAACTCTATTTCGAACCCCAATAGCAAAAAAAGAAAGAAAGAAGAAAAGAAAAGGAAAAAATTATATTGAAGAGTACAATTTTTTATCTAATGTGGACAGAAACACTAAGAGAATGTTAATTTATATAGAACAATACTACGCCCCTAAATAACACATAATTTGCACATACTATATCCATGTTGCAAAAGAGAAATGTAGTCAAGTTTACAACATAACAACACAAAAAGAGGGAATGCACTCTTTTAACAATTCTCTCTCTCTCTATATCTATCTATCTATGGATAATAAAGTAGAGAAGAAAGAGGATGAGCACCCTTTTTATAGCGTCTCTTCACTCCTTTCTTCGTGCAATCTTTGACCTACTGATATCACAAACTAACCGGCAATCGAAGCTTACAGCAAGTTTTTTTTTAAAAAAAAAAAAAAAAAGGAAACACAAGACTTCCAAGACTAAATCTTGTATAGCTGCACAATTCTTGCACTATGAATTCACATAAGCTGTGAACCTTTTTAAGTAGCATCTCTAGTTTTCCTTCTTAGACGAGAGTGTAACTTGAGACTGAGACCTCTGCTGGAGAAGCAGAGTGAATATACACAAACTCAATGCTTTTTCCTGCAGGCAATGAGTCAATCCATGCTGGGAATGAATAAGAATCACTGGACTTCATGAGACCCCATATAGGACCGTAGAGCTTGGAAATCGAAAGCTTCAAAATTTTCAAGGTCTTCGGAGACTTATTGGTTACTATTGTGGAGTATCTGTAGTAAGTTTTTCCTTTCGCAACCCATGAAGTTGTCTCCTTTTGTGCAATGTCAATAGGGCTGGCAGATGAAACTGCAAAACGTTTTTTTTTTTCACATTAGATGTATACTCGCAAAAAGTGATGTTGCTCCAATACGTACCAAAAGTGTATTCTGTTAGAAGTTATGAACTAATCCCTTCTTGCAAGAGCAATAAATAGAATGAAAATCAAATCAATCTAGTTCCGCAGTGTCTGATATACCAATCCAAAATGAACCACCTTCGTGAAGAAGCAGAATGTTACCTGTAGCTGGTGCTATTTCAGGTTTTGGAGCTGCTTTTGGCTGAGTATTAACCGGTTTAAGTGCAGGAAGTTCCACTGGAGAGACAATGCATAATTATTCAAGTCTTGTAAGCAAACGCTAGATAAAACTTCAAATTTGCTAAAATGAAGTTACTAAACATACCTGGAAGGAGCTGATTGTACCCGTCATGACCACCATGTAGCCTTGCCAATAAGCCCAAAAGGGGGGCATTGTTGTAGGTAGCAGGTTCAGTTTGTTCATAGTTGTCTCTTTGATCAGCAAAGTTGTCGTAAGCATCAGGTCCTCCAACAAGTGCACCAGTAAGGAGATTTGGGTCACTTCGCTTCCTGCTGAACCATGTGGCATACCCTCCTCGGCAACTAACAAATGAAGGGTCTACCTTAAAGGAGACAATTGAAGAACCTCTATGGTGAACTTGTTGTGGGTAGTTGTTTCCATATCCCACCATGTAACTTGTGGCTCTTGGGTTGTCTCCAAGAATGTAATCAACCTTACATGTCAAAAAACAAGATTAGATTCTTTCTGCTTGTTATTTCAACTTCATGATTATCATTCAATATACTCCATTTCACCTCCAGGTATAAATGAACAATATGATTTAAGTTCCATACAGTCCAAAACCAAGTTCAAGACCAAAATCAAAAGGAAACGGAAAATTCTCGCAATAAGGCAGGTATGAGCTTGGTTGTTTAATCGTGTCTTGTGTTGAACAATAGAGACTTAACAGTAGAGTAGTCAAATTTCAGTTTTCCAAACTTACGACGTTTGGAGAGAAAAAAATTGAGGACAAAGGCTTTATCAAAGGAGAAAGTGTTGATGTTTGTCATTCTCTTGGCGGATTTGTACTCCTTCCGAGGTGGAGGGGAATTTTAGTTGGGAGACGTGAAGTGGATAAAAACAAACACGAGTTATTTGTAGTGTTTACTCTTATACTATACTAAAGAGTTCCTCTTATTCAGAGGAGAGTTGCACCTGAGATTTAGCAAAAGAGAAAAGTTCAGATGGTGGAACATAGCCAGAAGCACACTTGAGGGACTTGCCGGCAGAGGATAGATAATCAGAGTAGACAGTGAGGAGGAATGAAGCACTTGTTACAAACTGCATATTGTTCCACCTCTGCCGGAAAATGAGTCCTCCTGGAGTCTTTTGAACATTGGCGGAGCCCTTTCCAAGGCATGAACACATAAAGTACTCGGCTTTTTGCTGGTACTCTTCGAACACTGGTGTGTAGTGTCCACCTTTTCCTTGCATTAGGAACTGCAAGAAGATGATATTCATACTAGTTACTAGAGAAGTCCAATCAAGAATTACATATATACAGAGATATAGACCATTTCCATAACACATTGAATCCCGTTATAAGAAAGGATATTTCAGTGATATGTGTGTGTTAAGCCACCTAGCCTAAAAGATGATGGACTTGATTTCGGAATATTTGTCTAATTTGATACCACGATAAATCTCATCTATACAATAACTACAATAAACCTACATGTTTTGTGGAATAGAATTAAAGTTTGGAAACTTAACTAAGAATTGATTTCATTCAATTCTAAATTGCATTTCAAAACAAAGTTGATTTAGTTTAAGCTGCCAAGAATAGCATAAACAAAATTTGATGTACCTTGTGAGTAAAGTAAGAAAAAAAACAAAGTTTGATTGCGCTTAAAAGATATTTTTTAAAAATTATGTTTGACAAAATAAGTAACTTAAAGTAAATTTGTCAAACATGAGCATATTTTGAATAAATTTACCTTGGCAACTAATGTCTGAACACCAGCATACTTCACATCCCATCCAAACTCAGTCATGGCCCAACCAGTTCCACCCAGTGAGTCACCATTGTTCCCTAGGTAGTTCAAGTAGTACTCATTGTTTGATGCCTTGTACAACCATGCTGCTGCCCACAGCAATTCATCCTATACCCAGAAAAAAAAATGATTAAAATTTGAAACTATTTTAATGACAAATTAAATTATGCATATAATATATGTTTAAATTTGCACCATTGGTCCCCAATGTATTGTTCTAGTATGAAGTTGGTACTAGACCTTTAAAAAAGAGCAAATTGGTCCCCACCTTTAGTTAAAGTTGCAAAATAGTCTCCAATAACAAAACACGTCTAGATATCTATTAAATCACGACAAGTGCACCCTCTTATCCAATTTTATAAAGGGATATTTTGCCTTTTTTAACTTGGGTCGAATCCAAAAACTTGAAGTGAAATATATTTTCATGGTGACCATAAAACAATTTAAGAAAACATTTGACAGTTTCCGTTATTGGATAATGAAATCAACTTGCTCACTTTAAAGGTTGGGGACAGATCAAATGTTCAACTTTCCACATATTAGGGAACAAATTATAAATTTTGATAGAAGGGATGGGATCACATACAGCATATCCACTAACAGATCGGTAGTACTTTTGTGCCAAGGTAATGCTACTGTCATATTTGCCCCTGTATTTGTCTGCAAAATCAAACAGCTGAAAAAAAAAAATAATCACTTGTTAGAAAGTAGGGTAAAAATGAAATATACCTAGAGTTGAAGGGTAAATTAGGAATATAAATATAGCATTAAGGTAATTATATTCGCCGCAAATTTTATTAGTTGTACCACATTTTAATTATACTTAAAATTCTTAATCTTTGTTCATTGTAATATTTATGTTTCCATTAATTAACACATTCTGTTAGATAACGATTTCTCATCTAAAAAATTCATTGAGATTGAGTAAAATGACTTATTTGCTCATCATCTTTTAAAAAATAAATGCAAAAGTGTAATATAATATTTTTCCTCATTTCAAAGCTCGCAAATAAAATATTATGACATGAATCTTCATCAAGGAATAGTTGTGCTAATCAATGGGGTTTGAAGTTAAGAATTAGTCGAAATAAAGTAATTGCCATAAATATTACACTGACAAATGGTTGAGAATTTAATGTGAAATTAGAAAATGATGCAACTCAAATAAATTGTGGTTCGATTAATATCAATAACATTATTTTTATTTTTTTGTCCCCTTTACTATATTTTTAAGCCCTTGTTTGAGTCTCATTTCTTGAAAAAAATGCATACTTAAATAGTGTTTTTATTTGATTTCAATTACATATTTTTCAATAAAATAATATTACACGTAAATTTAAAATTTTTTCCTTATTTTTTAACCACTTTTTCCATCAATATACTATTTAAAAATTACATTTTTTTAAAACAAAAATGGAGCTCAAACAAGCCATTATATTTCGCACCGACAAAACCTGCCTGACAAAAAGATAAATAATAGAAAATGCGTAATAACTGCAACAAATTCGCTATCCTACGCATCCCAAACTGGTTGCTAATATACGCCACGCCAATTAAGACCCTGTTTGACACCCATTTTGAAGAAGAAGAAATTTTGAAATAGTGATTGATGGAAGAATGGGTGGTTAAAAAGTAAGAAGAATTTTTGGGTTTATGTGTAATATTATTTTATTGATAGAATGTGTGGTTAAAATGAAGAAAGAGAAAAAAATGAGAATGAGAATGAGAAAAAAAAATGGGTGTCAAACAGGGGCTAAGTACTATACTCGACAAAACCCAAGTAAATTTTACAGCCTTGAAATAAAAATAAAAAAATTGAATATTAATCAGTCGAATTCACCTTATAAAAGTATAGTAAGTGCTTAATTAACCAACCTGGTAGGCATGTTCGAGTAGCTCATTGGCATAGGACGGGTTGTAGTGGCGAAACACTATGGATGCAGCCGCCATGGCGGCAGCAGTTTCACCGGCGAGATCGGATCCTGGATTGGTCGGGTCAATTTTGTACGCGGCCCGTGAGGTGGTCATGTCCTCTGGCCTTTGCCAACAGTAATGGTCTGTGTTTCCATCTCCAACCTCTCCATAAAGAACATTAGGCTCCGGATGGGCTTTGATTAGATAATCAGTTCCCCATTTAATAGCATCCAATGCATTGCTAAGTTCTCCACTAGCACCCATTTGTTTTCCATACTCGATTATGCTCCAAGACATCATTGTAATTGTGAATGCCATTGGTAGCCCGAATTTCACATTGTCACCTGCATCATAGTATCCCCCCACGAGATCCACCTGCAAAACATCGAAACAAACGTTTGTAAATCCCGAACAATCCTGCTACATGTACATGGTTGGTAGACAATTTCTTGACAGATTGCCAGCTGTCAAGATTTAATTGAATGTTGGACGAAAAAATATAAGCCAATACAATGCAGTGTTGCCACCTATAAAAATCTTTGTAAGAATCATTTGTACAAGGAACTTAATTCAATCCTAAAACCCAACTTAAGCATTAATTTGGATAGTCTCCAAAAACACACAATTTTGAAGTACAAACTTATCTCAAGAAATTGCAGTAAAATATTTTAACTGAAAACCAATTTTGCAGTAAATACGTACCCCGCTGATTTTTCCATCACCGAGTCCAGAATTACCCCGCCATTGGATTCTTTGCTTACTGGGCAAGTAACCAGATCTCTGAGCTTCAAAGAAGAGAATGCTCTTAGTAAGAGCTTGGCCATAGTCATGGCCGCCCAATGCCGAAGGAAGAATCCCAATTAGTACAAGAAACAGAGGCACAATTGAAAAACAGAGCCCCATTGATTTCTCCATTAAAATTTCAACCCAAAAGATGAAAAAACTCAAAAGGGCTTATGATAATATTCACTACAAAGATCTGGTCTGTGAAAATTTTGTGTGTGTTTGTATAATGTATATGGAATGTAGATATGTTAATAAAAATGCTGGTGTTTTGGCTTAGTTTATCAGCTAAAATTCTGATAAACGAACGCAGGACAGAACGAAGCCTTAAGAAAAATGGAGGGAGAAAGAGGATTGGGAGAAGCAGAAGAGCAAAAGGCAGTATATATGGAGGGAGAAGGGAAAGTAGGAAGTTACCAATAATATAGAAAACGGGTAGAGATTAATAAATGCACTATTTTTGCTTTATTGCAAATTGATCCTCAATTTATTTGTAGTATTGTCCTTAATTTTCTACCCCAATGGTATTGGTGTCTTTGTACTATTGATTCAGTGAAGAAGGGACTAAAAATTTTAAACTGAAATGAGCAGTTTTGAGTTGGTCTCATAATATCACTTTTTTTCCACTTCTAGCTAGATATGGGGGTGGGTTTTGACTGGACTGATGGTCATAGCAGCTTCCATGTATATGCCTTAATGAAGAAGTTATGTTCATTTTACGGTTACAAAGTTAATTTAAATAAAAATTTATTGTACTTTTGTTTTATTTTTAACATAATGAAAATAACCCTCCACCATAGTCGCAATCCCCGATCATGTCCCAACACGAATCCATGCCACCATTTTCCTTTTACATAGATCAAAATCACGTCACGAATCCTAGGAAGAGGAAGGCACACAAGTGTCTATAAAAGGTTAAAATTATTAATATTATAAAATAAGTGGATAATACTTGTGAATTCTTCAAAATGTACGTATAAAAAGTAACTTAAATGTATATAAATAATTTATAAACATGAGCCAAATATAGGCTTAGGCTACTGTTAAAGAAATCAATTACAAAACTATGGATAGTATTATAAAGCGCTTTCAAATAAAATATTTGTCATTTTACCGTCATAAATGAACGGCATCCATTTGTTGTAAAATATTATCAAGAAAAATATAAGCTGGGGACCAAATTATAATATAGTGTGTAGATTGGGGATTAATACTCCAAATTTCCCAACAACAAATAATTTGTCGGAGGGACTAAGGCATGTGCTTTTGTTGGGCGCTTTTTCTGGGGAAGGGTCGGCGCTGATTTAGCTAGAAATCAAATTAAGGAGAGATTAACTTTAATTAAAATGGATTATTTTAATAAATATGATGAGGACATCATTGCAAGATTGATTGATCCATCCTTCAGAGTTGATACTGGATAGTTACCAAAATGAGAGAGATGAAGTCACGTATTCTTATTCTTTTACTTATTTTTAATCACATCAATAAGTTTTCCTTCTTTTTCAACTACATATTCCCAATCACATCAAACAAAAAAAATTCACTCTCCTAAAAAATGTGCATCAAACACACTTCGAAATTGAGTATCAGTTTGTCTTTCATTTTTATAAAACTATTTTTCTACGTGCTCATTTCAATTACAAATTCACACAATAAAATATTCTACACGTAAATTCAATTTTTTTCATATTTTATAATCATACATTCTTTAAAAATTCACCATTCAAAATAATATTTGTTTTTAAAAAAATGACCACCAAGGACTAGTTAGAAATTAGAAGGCAAAGTCAAAAAGATTATGCTAATGTCTAAAA
>CADEPD010064309.1:0-11853 GCA_902829195.1 Fraxinus dipetala
ATTAAAAAATATATTAAAACCCTAATTTTGTAATTTCACTTAAAACTATTTAAGTAAATAAGAAAAATACTAAAAAATGTGGTGTACCTAATAAAATTCGTAGTGGTAATATAATTACCCCTTTATCTTATCGTCATTATCGCTACAATGGTGAAGAGAAATTATTCAAAACTTTTCAAAACCCTCCTCCTACCACATCCATTGAGAGGGAGATTATATATCCTACTTCAACCAATACATTCCCATTCGTTAAGGGACAGTAACAATTGGAGGACTTAATCGCCGACTGCCCACAATTTCTCATTTCCAAATGTTCAGCATACTGTTAAATATCTGGAATTAATATTTCAAACTTTTTTTCAACCATAAATCTATATAAATTCAACTACAAGATGGTGTTAACAATAAGCGTAGATCATGAATCGTATTTGAAGAAAATAGACGAGATTGTAAAAAGTAATGGGACATTGCATATTTATGAAGTGAATTTGTAACCTATTTTGGCAGAATGTTATGCTGTGAAGAACACCCTGTAGTTCAACTATGACCTTAGTTGTTTAGGATTGTAACCTATTTTCTATTAATTTACAGTATATTACAGAATGGGGATTGTAGCTGATTATAATTGTGACCTATTTTCTGTTCATTTGCAGTACATATCAGAAAATAATTCTTACAAAATGTGCAGTATCATTATTGCAATACCTATCTGATTTTGACTATTCAATTATTTAATGCAGGAATGCAAATTTAACATTACTCCACAATGACTTTGTGAACATGTCGATATCATTTGAAACAAGTAGAGCGAGGATAGATGTTGCTCCGATATTATTTAAAATCGACACATTAGACATGTCACAAAGTGGGCAGAATAGAAGAGAATTGAATGATATTGTCTTGTTAGTTTATTTCAACTATTTTTTTTCTTGATTATTATAAAGTTGATCAACTATCTTTTGATGTGTTGTAGAATATCATTTGATTTGTGGATGAATCATTTGATTTGTATATCTGAGGATTTGTAGTTGTTTCGATTATTTCGTCACTTTTTGTTGTATCATGCTAGTGAAATTTTGTCTCCTTCATTAGGTTGTCATTTAACATATTTGATGTATTATACACATAATGGGTTATATAGGTAATCAAAAATGTTGGTGTCCAAACTCACAAAATAAGTTCGAACTGACCTTCATTTAAGAATGAGAGCTTGTGAATATTCAATTGTTACTTCGAAGAAGATGGGCTGAAAGATTACCAAGTCAGTTCAACCTATGATTTCTACCAAGTTAGGTAAGCTCGTCCATGTTAGGTTAGCTCGGCCATATCCGTCGTCATTTAGAAAACATCGTCATTGCTTTGTCACTTATACCTTATTCATGATATCATTGATTCCCATATGACCATTCTTATAACAACACAAGCACTAGTGATGATGGTTCATAGTTTCAACCAATCAAAAGCTTGCAAAAATTACCCACCACTTCGACATGACCTCAAAAAGACCAATAAAGAGTTAAGAAAACCATGAAAGTGGCACACAATTCAAGAAATGCATGGACAATGGCACACAATTCAAGGAAAATATTGTAGATAACTTATTTTTGGAGATCAAATGACTATTTTGAGAGCTTAAAAATATGACCAAATGGTTCCCCAATGAAAAGAGGGAAGGACATACAATATACATTCTATAAGCTTCCTTTTTAATACAATTTTTTCTTTTTCTACTATTTCAACAATTTACCTCATACAAATTATTAACTAAGTTGACAAAGATTGACCTAATCAATTTTTTACGTCAACAAAATAAATTAATAACAATCACATAAATATGTAGGTCGCATATATGTAAATATATATGTCAAATGTCACAAACAAAATAAATCACATGCAAATAAATTATTTCACATAACAGGGAACTATTTCGCAATATATTAATGTCACAGGTCACAAGTTACAAAAAATATTTTGTGACAAATATGTTGTTATGTGACCTTTTTATTATTATTATTATTATATGTGAAAAAAAAACTGCATGTTTAATTTGTGACCTCATTATGGTAATATGTGACCTCATTTTGATATAACGGCAAATAAGACAAGGGATCAAGATGGCAAGGGACACAAGATGAAAATTCTGACCTCATTTCTTGCTGTGATTTATTGTTAGTTTTGTAAAATAGTTCTTGTTAAATGTGTTTGGGTGTTTTATTTGATTGCATTACATGTGGAGGATTACATGCATTTAATTGTGTTCATTATGAAAGTGCAAATTGCAAGTGCACAGATCGCGTTCAACTAATAAAGTGAATTTTTGAGTTCGAGTTGTCGATCTCTCGAGGAAAGTTTACTTTTGATTATACAATTTTAATCTATTTAATTTTAACAAAAACAAACACACACACACACACACACACAAAATAAGATTTGATTTTGAAAAATAAGGAAAATTAATTAAAAATCTACAAAATAAGAAAACATAACAATTGAAAATTTCGGAGGAAAAATGTGGTTGGAATTCATGGTTTCGCTTAACCGTTGCCTAATTAATTTATCCACAAGTTAATTAATAAATGAGAATATTTATACAATATATCATCAATGGAAAAAAAAAATACAAGGATTAAAGAAAAACCCATTTTTGGTTGGATTTGATGAGCAATGTATTGCTTGAATCTTGAATTAAATGCCAAGAAAACAAAGAGGAAATGAAGAGAAAATAAGAGAAGAAAAAACGAAAATGAAAAGAGAAGATGAAGAATATGGAGAATGGGGATCAAGTGGCTATATTTTGCATTTTAAATACCCTCAAAAAGTCCCCCCAAAATTGCAAAAGATTCCCTAAAATTTTGAAAGCAATAGAAATGGTTCCAAGATTTAAATGTGGCGCCTGGGCACCATACATGTGGCGCTTGGGCACTGATGTTCTACCAAAACAATCAAGTTGGTGGAGCCTAGGTGCTACACTTTTGCCTTCTTTTGCAACTTAGGTCACTAAATAATTGCGCATCAGGTTTCCCAACTTTTATTTAGTACAATTTGGTCATCATATTTTGACTTTCATATCAATCATATTCTTCATAAATTGTGCACTATGGTCCCTAACTTCACAATTTTGTACGGTTTTGATTCCTCTTCACTTTCTTTTACATTGTTCTATTTCCTTAGATGATTTTTACCTACAAAAGCAATAATTGAATAATTGTGAATATAAATTCCTTTAATCAATATTTAAACTTATTTAGGTATTAAATAAGTGTGCAAAAATATACTTATAAAATTACATATTAAATTTGTTAATACAGTGAGAAAAGATGCTCTCATCCAATTCTTTATTTGTTTGTGACTTCAAATTTGATTTGTGACCATAGATTTCAATCAAGATACATATAAGTCACAGTTATATGAAACTATAAATTTTGCATGTCAAAATACAAGTAATTGCATAGGCCACAACTTATGATTTATTTTGTAAAACATGTCAATGACGAAAAAGCAAGTCACGATCAAATAATTACAGGTCATAGTCATGTGCATCCGTTTGTGATCAAGGTTGTAGTCACATGTCTAACATTCTAATTTATGCAAGATTGGAAATACTTAATCAATGTCATAGTCACATATCTAACATTCTAACATGTTTGTAACCTATTATATCAACTGAATTTAGGTTACTTTCTGTACACGAAAAATGTTGATAATGTATTTACGATAACATGTTACAGTCATAAAATAACAGATCACGTTCAATGCGTTACAGGTCATAGATAGTGACAATTAACACAAGTCTGGTCATAAAAAGTAACAATTAACACATATGGAATCACACATAACGTAGGCCCGATCACAAACAGTAATAATTAACACAAATGATCGTTTGATTTCCTACAAGTGAAAGTGATCGTGAACAAATAATAAAATAATGAATAAAGTATCGAACTCACGAGAATTATGCACTTAATTTAGTGTCAATTAATTTCAAGCTTAATTGAATATCCAAATTGATTTGAGTATTTGTACTAAATGATCTAATTATATTAACTAAGCTAATTATGAAGAATTTGTTTATGTGAGATGAATGATAAGATTTCAAATTCCCGTTATCAATTCATTTTTAATACAATTAAATATTATGACAATGTGTACTTATTTAAGTTTGATCAATGTTCCTAAATTAATTAAAATGTCTCTCGATTTCAATTAAATATATTCCTTCATGTAACCTTCATATCTTTTTATGAAAGAAGCGAACATGAAAGCACACATAAAAAACACTACAACATCTATAGAAATCTTACAAAGTATAGCGGTACATCTATATTCCTTATCGGACTTTATAATGGTTGTTATAAGTGTTATCTATTCTATTATTTCTCTTGAAATCAATAAAATTCACATTCAAGATAATTGGCGATCAAGCAATTTAAAAGGCATTAAAACTCCATAACAACCATCCATGAATTCACACATATTGGACGTCATTGTACTTATTTTATATTAAAAATTTAGTAATAAGGGTTCATCTGCATCCTAACAATTATAAATTTAACGTATCATGTTGTTATGTATATTACACAAAAATACCTGGAATCACATCACCGAGAATTGAAAATAATGATTAAAAAGTGAAAAATCGATTTCTTCTTTGTTAAACTTCAACCCAGACTTTGAATCTTAAGTTTGTTGTGTAATTGCCCTTGAATTTCTTGTTAGATTTGTTCTTTGCGCTCAAAATATGGTATATGATATGGTAGAATATGGTGTATTATGCTGTAGTCGCATTTTGGCAGTCTCTTGTATGTTAAATAGTTAGTTGAATTTGATTTCAAAAAGAGTTTGAATTGAAAGAGGAAGTTGGGCTGTTCAGGCATAGAAAATGCCCCCGCACATGCTGTTCGATGGTTTTGCTCTCGGTAAATGAAGATCAGGGTGTCACACATGTAGTAGGATTGGCTTGAGTCCACGCGCCGTTGTTCAATTTTTCCTTTCATTGTATTTTGGTCCCTAGAGTTTATTCTTCATTCATTTTAGTCTCTTTTGACTTCATTTCCATTGTAATTTTAATCCTTCATCTTCTAATTGCTTCCAGTTGAATCCAAGAATTTTCCAATCATTGATCTTAAATCCGATTCAACTATTGAAATATTACAATTTAGTCTCCATATTTTGGATTTTGCCATTTTCTCTTATTTCTTCCGATTTCACGTCCGATCCATCGAGTTACACCTATTAAACAAAATACACAATAAATTACGCTATATTAGATCAAAAAAATACAAAATTATTTTAAAGTACAAATAAATGTATAAAAATACATTTATCAACAAACCTGATTACAAATGGTCACTGTTAACACAACATAAACTAATCAAGCATGTGAATTGTGATCGAAGAGGTCACAACATAAACTTATCAAGTGTGTGAAGTCAAAATAAACTACATAGCAACCGTCAATGCATACTCTATATTTTCAATAAGATTAATTTTATTCATTGTTAAAATCATGAAATATCGGTGATGTGATAATTTAGGTTGAATAATGGGATAAAAAAGTTCAATTTCATATGTGAGAGAGAGAGAGAGAAGATGATTGAATTGTTATATCTCATTATTTCATCTAAATTATCACATCACTCATATTCCATCAATATAATGATCAATAACATTATTCTTTCAATAAATTGGTAGCAACAACCACATTCTAATTGTTAAAGTAAAGGGCGTATCTATATGAATTTGATTGATCAAAATCGGGTATAGGTGAAAACTATTTCTATTATCTATGCCTGAAAAAACGAAATCCACAATGTTTGTTGGCGGCAACTAAATTCAATAATTTGGAAATTCCAAGATCATGGCTGAATGTCATGATTCTGGACAAACAAAGCAAAAAATCACTTTAATCCTAACTAAGGTCGTCAATCATTGGAATGATGAATCTGTCAATGATGGAACAAGATGCAGGCTTAAACTATCCAATTGATGAAGATAGTAAAAATTGGTTATGGAGAAGTGAATTGATGAAATTGTGGTCAAATTAAGCATCAAATCTAGAAATTTGAACTGTGCATTTGTCTAATGGGAGAGAAACGCAGAGAAGGGGAGAGAATTCGTGGAAGGTGAGAGAATTTGAAATAAAAAAATTACTTATTGCTTTATTTTGGAAGTGATGATGTGAGAGAAAATATATAAATTTTTCCCTAAATTATAACTCTTATACTTTGTTTCAAATCTTATTTTGAATCCATTAATTTTGATCTTGTCAACTCTTGATTAGTCGAGATGATTCATTAATTTCAATTTATTCCATAAATAGAATGAGATTGTACTTTCATTCTAACTCAAATGCATAATCAATACTTATATCCTTTGATTTATCATCCTTAAATATTACTCGTGTTGCCAATGTCGAATATTCTCAAGTATTACCCTTTTGCAAAATCCTCACAAGTCCATTATCAGGTCGAACTATTTGACTGTTAAGCTCAATCAATTAAAAATTGGGCTGAACTGGTTTGAGTACTAAGTGCACAAATGATCATTGACTCGAGTTATTATAATTTTATTAGTTATTTCTTTTATATACCTAATATGGAAAAAATTACGTATAAATATTAAAACTAAAAAATAGGGGCTTGCATTTGAGATTTATATTTCAATTTTTGGTACTTTTATACGAAATCAAGGGTTTCTTAAAAAAAAAAAATTCCTAATTCTCCAAAATTCAGAAGATTTATAACAGTTTATTCTGACCATGAAAATAATATATTCGAAAACTTGCAAGAACCTATTCCACGTACAGTTGGAATTCAATTCCCTTTTTTAATGTTTTCTTATCAATGATCTGTTTCTTTAATCAAGGATACTAAGATATGTATAACAGTAAATTTCTTTCAGTTAAATAAAAATTAAAACCATAATTAAGCTGATAAAACGTTTCTAAACAATAAACATTTCTTGTTTTTGAAATCTTAAATATTGTCTCAAAGTCTGCAGAAACCATCTTTCCCAAATCAAAATGATCACTCAGATTCTTGTTTATGATCCTTGCTATTGCTGCATTTAAGTACTATCATTTTCAGTAAAGATCTCACATTTAGAATAAAAATATATGGAAGAAAGATGTAGAACAATATAATTTATATTAAAAACTAAACAAAAATAACCTAAATAAGTACATTTGGAGTTAAAGCTGTACATTTTACCCAAAAAAAAAACTCCAGGCTCCGAACGCATCAGAGGGGAGAAAATCAGAAAATGAAAAACAAAGATGAATTATTTCGCAGTCTCAAACCAAAACTATCCCTTAAGTTGGGAGTACTCATATATTTACAAACTTCATTGATAGATTTTAAACTTTTGTAGGAGGAAGTATCCACTTAGAACCCTCTATAAAGGCAAGGCTGATGAATGGTTTAGCATCTGCATGAGTTAGCTTCTTATTGTATTTACGTTTATCCATGTTTGCTCCAGGCCCTTTGTTGTTATATTCTCCGAAGAATACCGTCCTGCGTAAAGAGGGATGATTGATATTACTGATAAGAACTCTAAACCTGGTAATCAAAATGTGTAGTTGAAAGAAAAGCAAGAATGACTGACTTTTCATGCCCAGGTTCAAGAAGGGACCATCCTTCAGGGTTAACTACATCACTCATTTCTGTGTAGGCATACACCACTTTAGCAGCAGCCTTCCAAGATCTGCCCAAATAGGCCACACCGCCCGAGCCAGTAATCTTGCTGTGCAGAATCGAATAGCCTGTGTCCTCCGAGTCGCTTACTCTTGCTTGTGCAGCGATAGTTGCCACCGGATCCCCGGGAATCACATGTACCTCCGTGTTCTGTCATGCATATTTTTATCAAAGAGATCTGAATTTCACGTAGGGATGAAAATTTTTTGGAGAGGCAAAATATACTTTACCAGATAGATGGATTTTCCACTGCCAAAGATGAAATCAACAGTGCCTTCAATGTAGCAATCTTTATATAAATGTTTTCCTCTGTCATCACAAAGGGTATCTTGATATCCATAGAGTTTGACATTATAGAAAGATGACTTGTCTCCACTTATTCTCAATGCGGCTGCCTGAGCTCCCTCCATTTTTCCGTCCGGTCTTGGGGCAGAATTCTAATGAATACGCAAGCAAGCAACCAAACTAAATTATGAGTATAAATTGAAGAAAATGAAAGCAAAACAAGAAATCATGTTATTTGGATGTATATGTTACACACCACAATTTTCAAGTTAACAGCATTGAAGTAATCTGATTCGACAATCAAGGTGGCACTCTCCACAGTGTTATATTCTTTTGCTGTTCCACCAAACACAAGAACTGGCATGTTATTTGGATCTTCCCCATAGAAGGTGATAAATGGTTTATACATTCCAATCTTGACTTTCTCCTTATAATTTCCAGGCGCAAGCGATAAAATAATACGTTTAGTATTTCCATCAGGAATGGTTTTTATGGCATCACTGATAGTCTTGAAATCGCCACTTCCATCGCTCTTCAATTTAATCACCTTCGGTTCGCTCTCTGCGGTGACTAGGGCCGGGTCCAACGTAGCTTTCCGTGCAGTTAATGGTTGAACAATGCCATCAAACCAACTATTTATTTGAGCACTGTCCGCTGGAATAGGTACTCTATCATCAGAAAAAACAATGGGCATGCATAGATTAATGCTTACAAGAACTGCCTCCAAGGCAATACAAGACACAATTTTTCCAATCATTTTGTGTGTGTTGTAATTTCTTATCGAATAGGATTGAGCTTGGAACACAAATTTATAGAAATCTATTTTACGAGGTAAATTGAAAACTAGAGATTGAGAGAAATTCTAGTAGAAAATATGGTTGTGTGAAGTTTTGTGGTAATTTTTTGATAGCTAACGTCTAAGATAAGGGAGAAGTGTGATTATGGTGTTACTTTAATGTAGGATTTCAATATGAATTACATTAAAAAGAGAAAACATACACTAATCTCCTAGATTTCATGTTTGGACATAATAATCAAAATCATTTCAATGTCTTGTTGAAGGTTCATCCGCTTGTATTGATTGTATTCCTTTTATTTATTTATTTATTTTTAATTCCTCGACTATTCAGGGTGGCCTTTTGTGATGAATTAAATTGTTGGTCACTGAAAAAACAAAAAAATAAAAATAAAAATATGGGAACTCCTACAAAGGAATGTTCCATGCATTCATACATAGAATCTTAAAGAAAAAAACCTAGTTAATTACTAAGGAAATATCCATAATGATTGAATTTAAATGAAAGAATACTGTAAACTCATTGCTAAATTAGTTGCTGCTTAAATTTTTTCAAGTATCAAAAAAAATAAAAAAACTTAAGGAAATTATTCTTAGAGATCTATGAATTTTATCATGTGAAATATATTTCAAATATCCATAAGTACGAACTAGCAAGTACTAAAGAATACCAAGATATTGATTACATATTAATATCACTTATTGATGGTTCAAAGAGTTCACTACCCATTAATCCCCATTTGTCCCCTATTATTCTAAAATATTGTTTGCTACAGTAAGATTCTCTACCACACATTCACCCAATAAAATATTCTACACATAAAACAATAAAATTACTTTAAATTTTAATCATACATTCTCCAAAAAATACTATTCATTACTCCATTTCTTCTACAATAATGGAAGACAAACACACACACACTAGATGTATAGTACAACTTGTTGATTGAGTAAAATTAATTAATTTAACAATTATCTTTAATGAAATTCTTACCATAAGATTTTGCACCATAGAATAAAATTATTACAAAAAATCCTTTTGACGCACATTCATGTGGTGCTTCCCTGTATTCTCTCTCCCTACCGGAACAAATTTGTACCCTGGAGGGTTGATAACTCTCGTGTATACCTACAAAATCCGGCTGTATGCAGTACAAATATGGTGGCTCACTTCCAATTTTCACATAAAGACTTTGCACATGATGTGATTATATTCGTTAATGAAAGTAAATCAACGATTAATATATATATAATTGTGCGATATATAGGTTTATATGAAAAGACAATGTGTTCACAAGTTAAGAAGTCCAAAAGCGGCTTTGGTTTTCAATCACTCGCAATGAGTATTACTTATCTTAAAATTTTGATCTTTCAAGTAAGGAAAAATTATTAAATTTGGTACTTAGTAGCATGTTTTTTGAGGGACAATACTTCATGTATCGTGAATTACTTATCACGATCTGTATACTTCTGCAATCAACATACTAGAACTTCAAATCTTCTTCTTCTTCTTCTTCCTTTTATTTAAAATCCATATTCATCTTAATTAATTTGCAAATTTGCTGGTATAATTGTTTCGATACTTTTATCTTATTAGTCATAATTAATCTCTCGAGTTAGTTCTTGATTGAATAAAATTATAATCTCATTATAATTTGAAGTTAAAGCCAAACATTAATTATAATCACAAATTAATTCACAACTACTGTCCACTTATTATCAATACACTTCATATTCATTACTCATTTTCATTTAACCCCATTATAATCTCTCTAAAACAAGCGCTTAATACAAGTATGCTTGGTGAAAAAAATTTGTAGATTGTAATAGTCGGTATGTATAATAAGTGAGTAGTAATAGTGAATTCTACAAAACGTATGAACAAAAAGTAGAAAAATTACAAAATACACCTTTAATATAGGGTGTTTTTAAACTTTGCATTCTGTAATTGGCGTTTTTACGCTTTATATTCTATATTTGACTATTTTCAAATTTATACATTACATACTTTATTTTAAATTATGGTAATAAAAATTAACTTTTGCTAAAAACTTTTCAACTTTGCAATTAGAAATACTAAATAGACCAAAATATCCGTAATCTAAAACAACAAATCACACCATTATGTGTAACACTTCACAAACCAATTTTTTTTTTTTTAAATTTTTTTTTAATCTCCCAAAGTCCAATTACTATTTCAAATTCATCTAATTAATTTTTTTTCTTTCTCATATATCTATTTATCCATAAACTAACACTTTTTCGAGCCTTTTCAATGTATCTCTTTATGCATTCATGTTAAAAAAAATTTAAATTGCAAAATTACCCCAACCTTAAATGAATAAGAATTTGATTTCGATTATTTTTAGTTTTTATTCATTGAACAACACTACTAATTAGAAAAACAATTAACAATTTTTTTTTTTTTTAACAATACTGAAAGAGTCAAATGAAGTATTTTTATATTTTTCAATATTTTTTAACTCAGTAAAATTAGTTCTTAATGATTTGATGTTATAATTTAGAAAAAGAAGATAGTAAATTTTATAATTCTTACAACATAAATCATCCTTAAATTTTTTTTTATTTTTTTTTTTAGCGAAATCTCCATAATTAAAACATAATATGCAAAATGTTACGTAAAGTAATCCATAAGGTGTGATTTATTATTTTAGAAAGAGTTTTTATTTGTTCAGCTATTTATAATGACACATTTGTAAATCTTTCAACAAATGGTAATTTTTATAAGGGATCATTACAGCAGTGGCATCAAACATTTCATTAAATAGCAGGCTTTGTCTAAACCTTTCATTTGTGTTACCCACGGTACCAAATCTTTCAAATTGTAGAGCTGAAGTCTAAATGGATGGTTTCTGTTAGTTTGACCGTTAGTTGACTAAATAATTGATCTTGACAATAATTTTGACTAATTTTAAAAGGTTAAAATGCTAACTTCATATTTTCTTACAATAAAATAACCAAAATCAAATAATTAAAATTAAAAACTCATTTACACCTTCTACTTCTCCATCCACCCCATATATACTGATGTGAACTCAACCAAGAATTGATCTTGGGAAC
>CADEPD010064324.1:0-12421 GCA_902829195.1 Fraxinus dipetala
GTTAATTTGTAAAAGTTATGAATGCACCTGTTCATTAGTTGTATTTATGTAGTGTTACTGTAAATGTTAAAAAATTTAATTATGGTATGGAATCGAACAAAACCGAATCGAACCCGAACGGTTCCATAATTATATTTGGACCCAACTGTTCCATTTATTAAATACTCGAAAATTTTGGGTCGGTTCGGTTCTGAAGAGAACCGAACTGAACCAACCCATATCCAACCCTATCTACTTTTGATAATGAGAGTAGTGCTAAAGTTATAATTAGGAAACATATAGTCTTTTCAATTATTTTTCTTCTTTCTGTATTTGACTGTACTTAAAGTTTGCTTGCTTCAGAATTTGATGATGAGTGGAGATTCCATTATATTCTAAGTTTTTTAGATGGAAAAGTAAATTCTTATGGATGTGTTGTTATTCATACATATGATGAATATGAATGCAATTTTTCTTTGTGTTTACTTTCATAATTTTAAATTAAAGAAGACGGGGAAATGACAACATGGTCAAAAGGAAATATTTGCTATTATAATTTATTTAATTGTCAATGAAAGCAATAGAGGGATAAATAACAATTAGAGGAGTGGTCTCGTAAAATTTTCATTGCACTAGCTATTTTTGAGAAATGGTGAGTTCAAACATTTCTTTCAATAGGAAGACAAAAGTAATATGGAAATGATTTCCATTCTTTCCCCCCTGTTGTTATTCGTATGATCTAGAGTGCTAGAATGGTGTGAAAGCCAATACAAACAAACAAAAGTTTAAAAAACTAGTCATTATATGTACTGTAATTTGCATCAATTGAGAACATCTAAATTAAAATTTTGGCTCATAATGAATGGTTGTTTAGAGATTTTTAGCTATGGGGGATGATCTGCATCTGTTTTTCTTTTCCCAGGTCAAGTTTTACTTAAAATAGTGAAGTTAACTTTTGGAAACTTATTTTTGTTGATCAAAATATCATAGAATTTTTGAGAAGAAGTATTCGGCAAATTGGTAGGAGACACTCTTTTCTTCTGTCTGTCCATCCAGCTCTGTTTCTCTTTTGTTTCTTTGATATAAGAAAATAGAGAGATTTGCATAATTTGAGTATGATGGTTATTTTATTTTTATTACCTGCTTCCTAATTTCTATCCAGTTTTCAATCAATTATGTCTGCAATAATTAATTTGCATTTCTTCATCATTGAAGTAGAAAGTTTTCAGTTTCCTCAGCAATGGAAAGTGCTGGAACCAACTCTATAAAAGAAATGCCAGCAGGTTTTGATGCAGCTGCAGAAGAAGAATATGAATCTCTGTCTAAATTGCTCAAAGAGTTCTCCGACATTCCGGCCATTGATAAGGCATGGACTTTTGCATCTCAAAATGGTATGTCTCCTTAAGTTTGTCAGCAAATTTCCCTTCTAATCTATAACTCTTATTTTCATCAGTCAATGTTTTTTTCTCAATTTTCTAGTTAAAGCCAATATCTGTGACTTTTTGTTGTTGGTTTGTGTATCTTACTGCATAACAAGGTTCTCAGGCCATGTTTTCGATTAGCCAAGCAAATCTTTTGGCCAATAAGAGGAGGAAATCCATACTTACCAGTCATATTCTAAAAGAAAGCAACAATTCTATAAGCTTTCATTGGGCTCCATTTCCAATTGAGGTTACAGGCGTCTCTGTGATGGTACCCTCCCCGTCGGGTTCAAAACTTCTTATTGTTCGAAATTCTGAAAATGACTCTCCAACCCATTTTGAAATCTGGGGTCCTTCTGAAGTGAAAAAGGATATTCCAATTCCACGCTCTAAGCATGGATCAGTATATTCAGATGGATGGTAAACTTACTCTATCTGTGCACAATCATATATATGCACACAGCACACCTTATGATATGGCATGTAGAAGTACTATCGGGAGTCACTTATAGTTCTGCTTTCTTTGGCATCATTGCCATTTTAAATGTTTTTTTCGGTGGAAGGTTTGAGGGAATTTCATGGAACCTTGATGAAACTCTCATAGCTTATGTTGCTGAGGAACCAGATCAACCCAAGCCCACATTTACTGATCTAGGATACAAAAAAGGGGGTTCTACAGATAAGGATTGTGGTATCTGGAAAGGTCAAGGTGATTGGGAAGAGGAATGGGGGGAAACCTATGCTGGGAAAAGGCAGCCTGCTCTTTTTGTTATCAATGTAAACAGGTATGAATTATCTACATATGGTAGCATATATGCCATGAAAGCATGACAAGTTAAGCTCTTCATACATGCTGGATTCATTGTACTAGATGAGATTGTACAATACAATAAACAAAGTTTGGCTTCTTTTTCTATCTTAAGTCATGTACTTTCCAATCTACTTTGGCAAACATGCCATTCAGGTATTAACTCATAAAACGAACTTTCTGCAGTGGAGAAGTATGTGCTGTTGAAGGTGTAGGAAGGTCATTGAGTGTTGGCCAAGTTGTATGGGCTCCATCAACTGAAGACCAGCATCAATATCTGGTTTTTGTTGGGTGGCCTTCTGATGCTAGAAAGTTAGGCATCAAATATTGCTACAATAGGCCCTGTGCTTTATATGCAGTCAAAGCTCCATCTTTTGAATCAGAAGCCACTCAAACCAGGTAAAATACTAGCTATAGCTAAAATTGCTTGTTTGATTCACTACATAATTTTATGCTAGATACTTTTGGAGATTTCTCTGTCAGTTTGATTCAGTTGCCTTATTATGCTCTTGACATAATATTGTTCTGTCTTCACAAGGAATGCAGCTGAAGATATGCCCATAGTTAATCTGACTCGAAGCATAAGCAGCGCATTCTTCCCACGGTTCAGGTATGACTACCATTAGTGCAAAAGAAAGAGACGAATGCGTATTGGTTTTCTGTGCAGTATCAATCTTGTGCATTTTCCTTAAAATTCTGATGTTATTTAATAGCCAAATCTTGTGTAGCCTTAGATTATGTGATGAATTCTATTATTCATGTTAAGTGATCGCTGTGATTGATTTTCTCCTGACGAAATTGATTATTGTTGTTTAATCCATTTTCAGCCCAGATGGGAAATTCCTCGTCTTTTTGTCTGCAAAAAGCTCTGTTGACTCCGGGGCACACTCGGCAACAGATTCTCTTCATAGAATTGATTGGCCTACTGCTGGAAAACTAGGTCCATCATTCGAAGTTGTTGATGTGGTATGGTTTGTTCCATTGATCTTCAAATGCAAATGATGACTTCACAAATGAATAAAGACATAGTCACCGTGGATATATTTGGACTTTCCCCCTCTGGATATTGTGCTACTATTTTGGAGTAACTGGATACGTTTTCTTTCGGTTTCTCCCTTATCTGTTGTAATACGAACAACTATATAAAAACATTGGGCATGTATAATATTGAATCTATTTTCGCCACATTTATTGTGTCCCATCCAATGTGGCATCTGTAGGTTCCTGTTGTGATGTGTCCTGAGGATGGGGCCTTTCCTGGGCTTTATTGTTCAAATATTCTTAGTGGACCATGGCTTTCTGATGGACACACAGTGGTTTTATCATCTGTCTGGGGTAGTGCTCAAAGATTACTCTCTGTGAATGTATTAAGGTAACTCGTTGTTTTGTGGATCAATCTCAAAGCGATTAAGTCCTGGGTTTAAGGCACTGTTGGTCACTCAGTTAATAGAAAATTTCATGCTAGTCACTGAACTTTCTTTGTTCTAAAGTGATCACTGAAGTTCAGTTTTTGTTTCAGTTAAGTCAATCTGTAAAAAAATTGTTATTGTTTCTAACAGAATGTCCTATGTGAAGAATGGCAATCTGATGCAGCATCTACATGGAGGTCTTCCATATTATGTTATTCATTCCTTTAAAAATACTAACAGATGCTAAATGAGTGACTTAACCGAAACAAAAATTAAACTTCAAAATAAGTTAAATGACTAACAGTGATTTTTACTCATTAATCCTTGTCAACCTTTCTTCTTGTATAACACTGGTGCTTTCTCACTTTCAGTGGAAATGTATCAGTAATCAGCCCTAACAGCTCAAACTTTTCTTGGAATGTCCTTGCTCTTGATGGGGACAATATAATAGCTGGTACGATTGAGTGCTTGTATTTTCAAGAAGTCGTGTATGAGTATTTTAAAAGAGTGTTATCAGAATTTACTTTCTACCACAAATGAAATAATCTTTAAATTACATTCCTATTTGAAGTATGTAGCAGCCCAGTTGATATTCCTCAAATCAAGTATGGTTATCCCGTTGGGAAGACAGCCGGAGATGCCCAATGGGATTGGTTAGATGTTTCAAGCCCCACAACAAAATGCTCTGAAAAGGTATCTTCGATTTTAATTCTGTAGTATGGGAACTTCTCTATTTTGTGAAAGCTTTCGAGATTGTTCCATGATTTTGCCCAGGCTATGTCTTTGTCGGCATCACAAGAATTTAATATAATGAAGATTCCTGTTAAGGATGTCTCCGAGAACCTTACGAAAGGTACTTGAACTTTATGGTTTATTTAGGCCTTTTTTCAATAGAAAGAGAAGATTACTTAAGACTGATATTATGATTTGGATAATACGTTTTTAGTTCATGATTCCTTGAGGACATGATACTTGTAGTTTCGAAGGAAGGTTATTGCCAAACTGAAAGTGCAATGTGATACTAGATAGCAGAAAGTAACATTTGGAAGTTACTTTCTTAGTTCAAATGTTGCATGTGCCCCTGAATTCCAGCTTACATGGATGTCCACCAAATAAACTGACAATATGTAGGCACTTATTTCTAGACCAGGAATAGAAACAGATACTTTCTTGCATGCAAGATCTTGATTTGTTGTGGTGTAGTGCCAATTTATTTAATTTCGGATTAGAATTATTGCAGTAAATAATATATGAAATGTATGTGATTGTAGTTATGTAAGACTAACATACTAATGAGAATCTGCATTAAATGACATCAATAATATGTGAAGATCTTTTGAAACGGATTAATACATTAAAGAAATGAAGATACATCTGAAGAGATGTGAACGAATAACAAGATAACTTATTAACCTTATTCTCATTAATATAATATCCATGCTTTAAAAAATAATAATAATAATAATAATCAGAACTAAAATATTAATTTAAAAAATCTACCAACTATATGTTAGTCTATCAAATATGTATAAATGTTATAAGAATAAACTTAAAAGTATGGTCATTATCATCTGAGACTGCCCGGTTTCCTCCAGTTTGACTTTTGACCCATTGCCTTGATCAATCATTTGGGTTTTGGTTTCACTCCTTTAGGAGACGTGTGAGTAAGTAAAGGGTCTCTGATATATTGCATGGATTTGTGTTCTTTATGGATTCGTCAGTAAGCAGCTTCATGTAATCTTTACTTATATTGCTCTGTGTTAGTTTATAATTTTGACTTGTTTTAGGTGCAAGCAAACCGTTTGAAGCTATCTATGTATCCTCCAAGTCTAGGAAGGGTGACACACTCAATCCACTAATTGTAATCCTTCACGGTGGCCCTCACTCTGTCTCAGTAACAAGCTTCTCGAAGTCTTTAGCTTTCCTCAGCTCGCTTGGTTACAGCTTGCTAATTGTAAATTATAGGTGAGCAATGGGGCATCCGCTTTCCTTTCTTTCTACTCAAATTAATAATAAAAGTCAGCGTGGGTACTATTTAAAATATAATCGGAGATATTAATTGTCAATACTTCTAATCTATGTAGATATAGTTTAGCTTTGAAGTTTTATTCCATAAGTAAAAGATAGTTGATAAGCACATGAAAGTCCAGAGGTATTCCTCTAAAAGATTTATGATTGAATACATGTTCTTTTATCTACTGGTGCAGAACTCCTTGATCTTTGTTTAACAAATGTTCATATGAAAGTGTAATCAATTTCCGCATTTTCCACGCTTGACTCGATATTCTTGAATTGCCTCATATGACTGCACGTATCTGAACTTCTAAGCCTTCAACATGTTTCATGGGATAGCAATGCTAATGAGCTTTTTGACATGATAAGTATCTATTTTCAATGGGCGTCTGAGATTTTTACATATTGGTAATCAATGGACAATGTTCCTATTTTTTACTTTCTTTCAGTGTCTATGAAGTAAAAATAGTTTTCTTGGTCCCTTAGCTTCTCTTTTATGTTAATATGAGCTTCTTTGGCTGAGCTTAGAAAGTTATAATTTCACTTATAAGTAAATAAGTAAATTTTAAAATAACTCTTTAATTGATCAATATTGAAAATAAGTTATTTTGACAACAAGAGTCGCTTTCTAATAAGAAACTTTTTTACTTAAATTTAAGGAAAATGTAACTTATTCAAACATGTTTAGAAAGAGAAAGTTACTTTTACTTGTATTTAAGCTTAGCCACACATTCTCCAAGCACTTGTGTGTAGTTTCTATTCACTCGTTTCTCATGATTTTAGTTCACTTTCACTTTTCGTGCTAAACAATTGAAAAGCAAAGATGACGTGTCGCTCTACAGCACAATACACCTCTAGTGTGCAACTTGGTCAAGCTAAAAGTTAATATCAACTTCTTGATCATTAATAGTACTTGATTAAAGTATAATCTTCTATGGCCAACTTTGTTGCAGAGGTTCATTGGGATTTGGTGAGGAAGCATTGCAGTCTCTTCCTGGGAAAGTTGGGTCTCAGGTGTTTGCTATTTTTCTCGATGTTCTTTTTCTTCACATAATTAAAATTGTTCCTCGACTAAAATAATTTTTTTTCTACAGTCGTTTTCTCGACTCTAATTTTCTGGCTTTATATCAATGCAGGATGTCAATGATGTACTCACTGCTATTGACCATGTTGTTAATATGGGACTTGCTGATCCGTCTAAAATAGCTGTGCTTGGTGGTTCACATGGTGGATTTCTGACAACACACTTGATTGGTCAGGTCGAGTTCTGTTACAACTTTGGTCATTTGCATTAGTACTAGGCCACTTGACATACCATTTGCTGGGCCAAACAAGTTTATCATCGTATAATATGACTAAATGGCTGATGTCAGAAATGAATTGTATGCTTGTCTCTTCAGGCACCAGACAAATTCGCTGCAGCAGTTGCGAGGAACCCCGTCTGCAACTTGGCTTTGATGATTGGTACAACTGACATTCCTGATTGGTGTTACTTTGAGGCATATGGAAGCGAGGGAAAATCTAGGTTTACGGAATCCCCTTCAGTCGAACACCTGGCTCAGTTTCACAGCAAGTCTCCAATCTCTCACATCTCTAAGGTGTGGTTTTCATAATCAGATCAAGATGATTCTTGTAAATCAGAGAAATAAATAAAAAGATCAAAATTGAGGTTTCATTTCATCTGTCATTGATTTGACACGCCCTCACACACAGCTTGATCAATATAGTTTCAAGGATCCTGATAATTGTTTATAAGAGCATGACTATGTCAAAGTTACGGTATAGTGTCTGATTTTGTAGTTTTACAAGTACAGTTTTGGATTTACTGGAGTTGATTTTTTTGCTGAACATTTGTTCTGTTAATTTTGCAGGTCAAAACTCCTACACTCGTCCTCTTAGGTGCTCAGGACTTGCGCGTACCAGTTTCTAACGGATTGCAAGTAAGATTTCTTATCTTGAGTTAATTGGAACAAATCATGGACATATACCCCACGCGCCTGTATATCCTGAAATTTCTTACATAATTACAGATCCGGGATTATGATGTGTATATATAGTATATGTTTGTCTATATTCTTGTACAAAAATTATGAAACTATGATATTTTTCCTACGAGTAGAACCAACTACGTTATGGAGAAACGCTGATGACATTCGACTACACCTTGAAAACATGTAAAGAATGATCTATTCCCGAGCCATGATTGCTAAGAGTTGTTATCATATGATGCTATCTGCTTAACATATCAGGAGCTAACTTCTTTTGGTTTTTTGTGCACGTAGTATGCACGTGCATTAAAGGAGAAAGGAGTAGAGACGAAGGTGATCGTATTTCCCAGTGATGTGCATGGCATTGATAGGTAAGTTTCCATCTTCTTCTTAGTGGTGTCAGTAAGACCAGGATGGTCCGGTTTGCCGTCTCCTCCAGGCCTGTCGCTAAGTGGGCGAGCCATAGTTCCTGGCTAGTTTGACTCGGCTCACCACACAAAGCACTGTTATGAAACTAAGTTTCCCATTTGTTTTTTCCTCTGTTGCAGACCCCAATCAGACTTTGAGAGCTTCCTCAATATTGGAGTATGGTTCAAAAAGTATTGCAAATGACACGTAAAGGCAGAATATTTTTGCTAAAATGTGGCATTTCTATTAAGTGTTTCTTGTTACGAAGAGGAAAGCGAATTATCAATTATTTTTGTGGAAGAATTTGGTATTATAAAGGATAAATTGCACGTCCTTGGCGTTATGACCCTTGTTGTATTTCAAGTTTCAACATTTTTTTTTTTTAATAATGAGTAACATTTAGTTTTACGATCTATTATTTGTTACATTTCTTTCTTGCTTGTATATCCGTATAAAAGGAGAGAGTTAATTTGACGAAAATGCAGTTTCGCTCTCGAGAAACACAGAGTATTTTTAATATATACTTGTAGACATTTGTAATTTTTTGTGTGTATCGTTACAAAGTATTACAAAAACTTGTTAGAAGTAGGAATGATAACTCCAACACAACACATCTATAACCATTACAAACCGAACCCTAACAAAAATCCTCATAAAAGGGTCAGAGAGAGAGAGAGGAAATACGACGAATTTGTTAAAATATCAAAAAAAAAATCATTAGTGTTGGGAGACGGTGTATATAATAATTGAGAGAGAATTATGTGGTTACGTCACTTTAATCATAACCAATTTAGTAAATAGAAAAAATATATATAGGTTGAAAAGTTATAAAAAATTAATGCCAACCAAAATTAAATGCTATTATCTTTTCTTCTTTTTAATATTTATATTAATTGAGTTTCTATTTCTTTTATTTCAACAAAAATGAATATTTAAAATTACTAAAGTTATCTTTTCCTTTTTCTTGTCTAATGCAAATGTTTAATGTCCATTGTACCAAAAAAAAAAAGGGAAAGAGATCAACGCCGTCTGTGGGAATCGAACCCACGACCACATGGTTAAAAGCCATGCGCTCTACCGGCTGACCTAAGACGGCTCGCGGAATTTTCTATATTCTCAATATTTGTAATTGTAATAGTTTTCTAAACGGTTTTTCCAGTTTCAGAGTATCTCGCTCATTTTTACTAGTTCAAGATTTTTTGTTGGTTACATTTTTAAGAATATGTTTGCGAGATTTCAGTATTTAGATGCCAATTCCCTTAATTCTACTAAAACCTCATCACTTGATGTAGCGTTTGTTGCCGCACTACCCTTCATGAAATCCAATGATCAACCCAAACAAAAGCAGTACCAGCAAGTTCTTGAGTGGCCGAATGGTGGAAAAATGGCCAAGAAAAGTGGTTTTGTGAATAATAGAGATGGCATATTTAAGGAGAATGGGAATGTTGGGGTGATTTTTAGGTCTGGGAATGACATAAATGGTGCCGTCGAGAAATTGCATGCCCATTGTTCACCGGAAAATGGTGGGAAAAGGGCTGTCTTTAAGAAAGATAAAGTGAGCGAGAATGTTATCGTGAAGAACCCAGGTGGCAGAATGGAGAGTAATGGGAAAACTAGGGGTGAAACGAGGTCAAGGAATGTGGGGGAGAAAGTGAAGGTCAAGTGTTCGACGAAATGGGGGAGATATGGAGGGTCTATTCGTTCAATGTTGGAAGCATTGCAGACTGTTAATGATTTGGATGAGGCTTTAAAGCCTTGGGAGAAGAGCTTGACTAATAAAGAAAGAAGCATAATATTGAAGGAGCAGTTGGAGTGGAAAAGGGCATTGCAGATCTTCGAGTGGTTTAAAAGAGATGGTTGTGCTGAAGTTAATGTGATTCATTACAACATAATGCTTAGGATTCTTGGGAAAGCACAGCAGTGGGGTGAGGTTGAGAGGTTGTTGGGTGAAATGGGTAAGAGGAGGATTGAGTTGATTAATTCGACTTATGGAACTTTGATTGATGTGTATAGCAAAGGCGGGCTTACAGAGGAAGCAAGGAAGTGGTTGAAGTTGATGAGTGAATATGGGATGGAACCGGATGAGGTGACCATGGGGATTGTGATTCAAATGTACAAAAAGGAAGGTGAGTTTAAGAAGGCCGAGGACTTTTTCAAGAAGTGGTCATTTACGTGTAAAGTGGAGGGTAGAAATGGTATGTTAGGGAACGAAGGGATTGTTGATGGTGATTTTGGGGCAAATGTTCGTTTGAGTGCCTACACTTACAACACCTTGATTGACACATATGGAAAAGCTGGACAAGTGAAAGAAGCTTGTAGAACTTTTGAAGAAATGCTCAAAAGGGGAATTTTGCCAACCACGGTGACTTTTAATACAATGATACACATGTATGGCAACAATAGCCAGCTAGATGAAGTTGCTTCGTTGATGAAAAAAATGGAAAAATTCAAATGCTCCCCTGATACTCGAACTTACAATATTCTCATTTCCCTACACGCTAAGTACAATGATATAGAAATGGCTGCAACGTATTTGAAGAAGATGAAGGATGCCTTTCTTGAACCTGATGCTGTCAGTTACCGCACCCTCTTGTATGCATTCTCAATAAGGCATATGGTTGGTGAAGCAGAAGAGCTGATTTCGGAGATGGATGAAAGAGGATTGGATATTGATGAATTTACCCAATCGTCTTTGACTAGAATGTATATAGAAGCTGGGATGTTGGAAAGCTCATGGTCATGGTTCGAGAGATTTCATCTTGCAGGAAATATGACTTCAGAGTGCTACTCTGCCAACATTGATGCTTTTGGGGAAAGAGGGCATATTTTGGAAGCCGAGAAAGTTTTCAGTTGTTGCTTAGAAGCCAAAAAAAAGAGTGTCCTTGGATTTAATGTGATGATCAAAGCTTATGGCATCAGCAAGAGATTTGACCAGGCATGCCGTATCTTTGATAGTATGGAGAAATATAGTATAGTTCCTGATAAATGCAGCTATAATTCACTTGTACAAATGCTAGCTGGTGCAGACCTGCCAGAAAAGGCAAAATTTTATGTCAGGAAAATGCAAGAGGCTGGATTGGTGACTGATTGCATTCCATATAGTGCTGTGATCTCGAGCTATGCAAAATTAGGTAATATGGATATTGCAGAGGGACTATACAAGGAGATGATTGGGATTGGCTTAAAACCAGATGTTGTTGTTTATGGTGTTCTTCTAAATGCTTTTGCTGATACCGGGAGTGTAAAAGAAGCTACTGGTTATGTAAATACCATGAGAGACCTAGATATACCCATGAATGCTGTTATATGTAGGTCTTTAATCAAGCTTTACACAAAAGTAGGATATTTGAAAGAAGCACAGGAAGCACATGTCATGCTCCAATCCTACGAGGAAGGTCTAGACGTATATTCCTCAAATTGTATGATTGATCTCTATAGTGAGCGTTCTATGATTTCACAGGCTGAAGAGATTTTTGAGAATCTGAAGAGAAAAGGGGACGCGAATGAGTTCGCCTATGCTATGATGTTGTGTATGTACAAGAGGAATGGAAGGTTTGTGGAAGCTTTTCAGATAGCATGTAAGATGAGAGAACTAGGATTTATGACAGACTTGTTGAGTTATAATCACGTGCTTGGGCTGTATGCATTGGATGGGAGATTTAAAGAGGCAGCAGCCACTTTTGACGAGATGCTGAAGTCTGCTGTCCAGCCTGATGACTCGACATTCAAATCACTTGGAATTATACTCTTGAAGTGTGGAGTTCCAAAGGATGCTCTTCGTAAACTTGAACTCATGAGGAAGAAGGATGCTCAGAGCGGCCTACAAGCATGGACCTCGACCTTTTGTTCTGTGACTGGCATGAACAACGATACTGATGTTTGTGCTGATGATGTCTAGTTACATGCTAACACGAGCTTTTAGTCGTGCGTTAGCTTTGCATGCCTCGAATCCCAAGCCCTGCTTTAATGTCTTTAAACTGGAGTAAATCTCTTGAGCAATTTAAGCACATGTAATATATTATTTAGAAGTTGGAACTTAGCAAAGAGCATGTACCGAGATCAGATGCTTATGAAGATGAAATACTATTGATTACACTCATTTATTTTCCATCAATGCCATGGATGAAAATATGCAAACAAATTATTTCAATCCCGTAGCTTTTGACATGAACACACCATTCATTCCCTTGGTTGATTATTATTTCCTTTATTTGGCTTTTACTTCCCCTAATTGTTATTATTGTGCTCCTTAGACGGTTTGTAATTAATTGGGGAAACTTAATCATTGTAAGTAGCTTGTTTTGAATTAAATAAAATATTGCTGAGAGTTTTTCTCATTTTTCAGTTGATTGTTCGCGATACACTCTCGAATCAATGAACTTTTTGAAAGTCCAA
>CADEPD010064332.1:0-13337 GCA_902829195.1 Fraxinus dipetala
AGTTTGAAATGCTATTGGAATCATATATCAAGTTGAAGTTCTACTTTGGAAGCCCATTGTGAATTAGAATTTGTATTGCACTTGAAAATGTTGAATTATGGACCGGGAAGAAAAGTTATCACTTTTTCGCTAACCAACCGCTAGTTGGACGCTCGAGCAATGGCGGAAGAAAAACAACCCGAGACTTGTCACCCGCCTGTCGGGCTATCGATCGAGCGACAATATTACCGGCCCAAGCCCGTTTTCGCGTTTAACTCGTTTTTTTGTATTCTACTTCAACTACAACTCACCTATTAGGGTTTTAGACCTCCCTTACATAGTTGTCTATAAATACTAGGCTCTTCTTTACAATTTATACAGTGTGAGATATATGATTACTAACTTTTAGAATCATTGTAATTTTCTTTATTTGTCCATTATTCTTGGTCAATAAAACTCTTAATTCCTCTGCCATATTCTTGTCTTCTTTATTCTTTTGTTCTTGAACAAATATTTCATATTATGCCATATAACTTCAACATCTTAATCCGGTGGTTGGTTTCACAACAAGTGGTATCAATCCTAACAAGTATTCATTCAATAACAAAATAAATCACATAATTCTAAAACCGACATTTACTAACACATAAATAAAGTAACAAAGTTATTTAATTCTTAATATACAAAAATATTTTTAAGTTTTGTAAAATATAAAAATGAACGTTTTGTTTTATTTTTGAGTGTATGGGCCAAGTTGAAGAATGTAAGAATATTATTGAAGTCAATATTCTATTTAGTGACCCACACATCCCTTCTCGCTTAATTAAATGATTATGGGCAATTACTAATCTAATTAATATGTGAGTTAGTATTAAATGGTTTTCTTCATAATGAAAGATGTTAAAATCATTTTGCTTCCTTGATGGTGGGATGCTTACAAGAGAAATGAGAGAATGTAAGGGTTCATACCTATAACAACATTTAAGTGCCTCTAATCATCGTGAGACACTCTTGAGGTAAAGTTGTCACGGTGATTCTACTCTCTAGATTACGAAAATGTTAATAAGGATGGATTCAGGTATAATCCTATTATTTTATGTTCCGCATTATTGATTGTGATTAACATAACAATTCAAGATCTTTACATTGGATTTTTACATCTAAAAATCTAACAGATTCCACCTTCAAACTCTACGATCTTCTCTAATGATCCTGGAGAATTCAAAAATACTATGGACACTTTGTGAATGATCATAATAATAAAATCAAGTAACTGAACCTTGATATATGTGTCTGATATAATTTGGATATGAATATATTACATAAACTGAAAAAGAACTTTTCCTTTTCTTTTATTTCAAATTATTCTCTTTTCATAGCATACGTCACTGCCACATGTCCAGTACACATGATTGCTTGGTTGGCACGTCTTTGTCCAGTTGAATTTAATTATTTTCACCGCAATCCACGTAAAATTATAACTCCTATAATTTATCACAATTCTTATTTTGAAGTCGTCGAGGGGATCCAATCCGACCCAATTATACTGAGTTTAAATAAATTAATCTTGAACCGAACCGATCAACTATTGATCGACTGAGATCATTTATTAATCATGTTCTATTTCACTAAAAAGAGATTATGTTCTCGATCTAATTGAAATTACTTCAATTTTATACTCAATAATTATGTCTTTTGATTTACCATTCTTATGTATAATCTCCGTTGACCATGTCGAATATTCGAAACAATGTTAAAATAACAAAAATGCCCTTTTCCAGACACACAAATTCTCAAATTTCTCTATCTGACAGTTGCATGTGCTCACATTATAATATTAATTCAACAATCAATCTAAAATAACTGAACTCAAATTTAACTAGTTCACTAGAAAATCCTTTGATGTTGTGATCGTGCCTAATAAATAGGTACGAATTTCATATTGCGAATATATGTTCTCCTTACATTTTAATTTTCAAGCATCGAGATTTTGACCAGTAATTTGATCTCCCACATTGACACCTCAAAGAGTTTCAAGTTAGTAATCGAAGTCCTTTATCCGCTCAAAATTAAGGTCCTATATATGATAGTCAAATAAAATTAAATTTATGTGATTGATGTCAAAAATTAAATTTGATGTGATCGGGTCCAATACATTCAAAATGTACTCCCAATCTTATTACAAAAGTTAAAGTTGCACTTCGACGAAATTGAGATGATCTTATCAAATATAAAGTGTTCATGTTTATTTACCAATCGCTTAATATAAAATTTAGATTGAATTATAAATCAAATAGCATGCTATTTAACAACTTAAACACTTGATTTATAATATCAAAATGATCTATAAACAAATGCAAGGTCAAAGTACTACCAACAATTTATCGAAATACATATTAATTTTTATTTCAAAATATCGCAAGTACAAATAAATTTAACCGATGTGCAAACAATATCCAACACAAACATCATTTTAATCTACATATTTTGTATGACTTACAATTTTTATTTATTTTTTATCCACACATTTTGTAAGATTCATAACTTAAAATCATTTTTTTTTATCAAATATACACTTTAAATAAAAGATAAAATTCGGCATTTCCCAAACCAATATGATAGATCTTTAGTTGAGGAAGTAGAAACATATGCTCAACTTTGTAATAAATTTTACAAATGTTTGAAAAAAAAAAAGGCCTTGTAACTCTCCTATAATTTCATCCATTTCCAAATTATTTTCCATATGCATAGATAGTCATACTATAGTGCCATAAAATTGAATATTTTATATTTAGTTTAATTAGTACATAACGTCTCTACTTTTCACTATTATTATGAAAAATGTTTCTATCTTCTATTTTTAGCATTTTCATCATTAATTACACATTTGATTACGCACAACGTCATTTTAATCCAATATCTCAATAAAAAGCTGTAAAATGATAAATATACACTTTTAATTAAATAAAATAAAAATAAAGAAGTAATTGCAACCATAGTCCTATTTCTTTTAAAAAAAGTTCAAACGAGTTCCAAATAAATTATTAAAAAAAAATCTCTTATTCTCCTTCTTCTTCTTCTTCTTCTTCTTCATCACTACCACTAGTAGTACCAACTTTTTTGGGCAATTGGATGGGGAAAACAGTGCAATGACGAACAAAAATTTCAACGATGGAGTATTATCCCCGGAGAAAAATAATCTCTGGCGTCGGAAATTCAAAGCTCTAGAGAGGCAAAATAGAGATTAGGACATCATCTGGAAAATACGTCGTGTATGAAATTCCAAACTTCAGCAATGCAAGAAAGGCAAACATACCCCAAAGATTTTATAATTCAACAATTCTTAGGAACAAGTAAGGATGTGTTTGAGCCACATTATTTGGAAGAATGTATTTTGAAATATTTGATTGATGGAGAATGTGTTGTTGAAAAAGAAGGAAAATTTATTGATGTTATGGAAAATATTATTTTATTGAAAAATGTGTGGTCGAAAATTAGTAGAAGAATGAAAATTTTAATGTGGCTCAAACAGAGGCTAAATACAGGACCCACATTTCTTCTACTGAAAATTATATACTGACACATTGCTTTTAAGGCTTCTATCAACTAGCACCCTAATTATTATGCCAAAGTAAAATTGAAGGCAATGGCTTGGTAACAAAGATGAAACCAACTAAAGAAACATAACCAGAATATGTACTTCATTCTCATTAGTTAGATGATAATCAATATACAGAAGGGCTTCAAATTTTCGACACCAGAGATGTTTTTCTTCGAGGATAATACTCCACCGTTGAAATTTTCATTCATCATTGCACAATTCTTTTCCTCATCCAATTCCCCAAAAAAAAAAAAATTGGTAGTGGTGGTGAAGAAGAAGAAGAATAATTTTTTTCTTTAATTTCTATTTTTTAATAATTTGTTTGGGACTCGTTTGAACTTTTAAAAAATATTGGGACTATGATTGTAATTATTTATTTATCTTATTTTATTTTTTATTTAAATATGAGGATATATTCATCATTTTACAGTTTTATTGAGAAATTGAATGAAAATGATATTTTACGCAATCAAATGTGTAATTAAAGGTGAAAGTGCAAAAAAATGGAAGATGTGGACGTTTTCTATAATAATAGTGAAATGTGGAGATGTTATGTGCTAATTACGTTATATTTATAATAAGAATGAGAGAAAATCATGTTAGCTTGTCTAATTTTGACTTGAAAACATTTTAGAAAGTAGGAATTTATATTGATATTAAATGGAAATACACATTTTGGACCATGTTCTAGCTGGGTAGCTAGACTAGATTTTACAAGTTTGATGTTTGGAAGGTGTTTATAATTTGTTTATAATCGATTAAATTATTTTTTATTTATGCATTTCGAAAAACTCACAAATATTATTCCATTTATCCATCACTCATTTTTACTTATTTAAAATTTAAATCGTTTGTAAATAATTCTCAAACATTGCATAATTTTCAACCCAAATAATTTACAAAAGTTTGAAACTCAATTAACATAAATAACCCAAATTATTCATTTCTCAAACTGCAAAAATATATTTGCTGAAATTGCACTTCAGTTCTTTAAATATGCCTAATTGAAAATAAGCCTCAAACTTGCCAAAAATTGCAATAATCATTCTAAAAAAAAAAAAAAACTTAATAATTGCATGCAAGTTTATGGTCCAAATTGCAAAAATTGCAATTATTATTCCCAAAAAAAAAAAAAAAAAAATAGAGAGAGAATAACTTAATAATTGCGTGCTTTGGACCATAAACTTTTCAAAATTGCAAATTGAGCCCAGTTGATCACTTGGCGACGAATATCTACTTTTCCGTTATTTTCCCTTACAACGTCATAATTGAAACTAAAATAATAATGCATATCACGAAAATGTTGGGGTATTATAATAGAAAAGTAGACTCGGAAAAGAAGACATCAAATTCACAATGCACTATAAGACTTCAACTTCCTACGCATTTATACTTGGCTAATGTACCTCAGAAAATCGCATTGCCACTATCTGTTTCCAAATAACCAATGGTCAAGGAAAATCATCCCCAACAAATTTGAGACATTCCAACATTGTCATGCAATTCCTCGTAAAAGGTGAAACATTTACTTTAATAGACTGCAACATAGCAGATTACTCAGAATGGAAAATTACCATATATGCGATCTTCCATTGCAGATTACTCAGATTACATTTGGGAAGAATTTATAAATGGAATTTTAATTTATAAATATACAGAATGAGTGATGAATAAGTAGATAATATATGTGGCTCCATTAAAATGTGAGGCTAGAAAAGAAAGTTTGACAATTTATAAATAATTTATAAATTTTTACGATTACATATTCGTGTAACATATGCTACTGTGTTACTTGTAAAGTGACATTAAAACAATTCCCTTTAAAAAAAACCGTTTTAAGTTAACACTTTGTTACTTGTACAATATATGTGTTATCGTATTACTTATTTGTTTATTTATCGGGTAACATATATGTTGCTTATTTTATGGTTTGTAGTGTAACACTTATGTGACTTTCAGGTAACACATGTATTACTATGTTAATCCACCTCAAACCTTAACCCCATGCCACAACATATATAATGCAGGGATGGATGTAGGGTGATTGGGCTGAGCCGTAGGTCTAGTCCCCAGTCCATTTCATTTTTTTGGTATAATTTTTTTTTATGTAAAATAAAAAAAAAATCTTGAAGTCCGATCTTTTCTTTGCTGGAGAGATACGTACCTCCAAAATTATTTTTTTCACTCTATTTTTCCCGGGAAGTGTTCTAAAGTTGAACTCATTTACAGGTACTCCTTACCCTCTCTTATTTTGGATGGATCGTACTATCACAAGTTCACACTTCAACAAGTAGAGACTCTCCCATTTTTCATTACTTCGACCTTTAAGGTTGAACTAAGCTACTTGCCTCATATTAAAAGTGTAGTTCTATCAACCGAATGTCTTAGGGCTTAGTTAATGTATTCGGTACTTTATTTTTGAAAGATTTTTTCATTTGCTTTCTATATAACCCACGTAGCGAGCTTTAAGCCGATGACCCCCAAGTCAGATGACCATAAAGTACCAAGTTTAAACCCTTGCAGGCTTATTCACTCGAGTTATACATGCTTGAAAAGATATTTATTTACTCTTTTTATTCACACATAAACTAGTGCTATGCCCCTTATCTTTTAGACATTCAGCCTCTAAAACACCCCCCTTAATTTAAGACTTTCACCTCATCTTCATCTCATTGGTTTAAGGTAATCCACACAAGAAAATTACATGCATGGAACCTCTATTCATCTCAATGTTCCCTTACAATTGTTCAACCACCTTCAAACTATTCTAAAAATGGACTATGATTTAGCACAACAGAGGTTATTTGGATTTATTTACTATGTTTGACTCTTTTCTATTTAATGAACCCAATCATCAACTTAATGTGTAATACATGAGTGATGTGCGCGGATTATGTCAAGTTTCATATAAACAGGTATTGGTCAATCTAATTATGCACCATATCCATAGTTCTTAGTACATTCTATTCCAATATCCACATCATTACTGACAAGGCTATCAAACTCGTACAAGCACACAAAACTCTAATCTAATGCTAGAAATTAAACAAATAAAAATTGAAAGTAACTAAATGAAAACTGCATAAAACAAAATTCAATTTTTTTTTCATTTCGCTCGACAATCACACGGGAAGTAGTAGATTAAACATAGCTATTGATGAAATATAACCGGTGCAATAGAAAATTATGAAAGTTATGCTACCCCCCAAACCGAAACATAACATTGCCCTCAATGTTGAACTATAGTAGAAAGTAAACTTAAGCATGCATACTTGAGGGATAATAATAATTTAAAAGCACAAAAAAGGGTAACTAGCACTCCCTAATCAATATGGATGTGGTTGTGGAAAACTGGAACCCTGAGTGCTGTCTCCAGCTGGTGGAGGTATTCGTGCCAAAATTTGGTGCATTATCTCGGATTGCTGAGATATCTCGACCTAAAGACCTCGAATGACAGTAGTATGCTCTCCTATGTCTCATTAGCCCACAACTGTATCATGTCCACCCGATCGACATACATGCTCAATCTCCCATTCATTGTCTCAATTTTCCTCAGGGCCGCTAGGGATTCCCTACTTGCAGTAGAGGTAAAGGTCCCGAATCTCTGTAAGTCATTCGGCATCTTTTGCATGTTAGTGATCATGGCCGCAAAGGCCTACTGAAGACTTTGAAAGTCCCAGCTGGAGCCGGTCATGGTAGCAAACATCTGTCTTAACAACTATGTGTTGACGTCCGGTGGTGGTGGCGATGCTTGAGGCATCTCGATATTGGCAACCTCCTGCCCTTATACAGCCTGCTACTGTCGTTGCTACTCCTTGGCTAACTTATCTCTATGATTCTCCCTACCCCTCTCATGTGCCTATAATGTGCTGCGCTTGATGAATTGGCTTAATTTCTCAGGAAGTTTCCCTAATGGGATAGTGATACCTAAGATCTTGCAGATGCCACTAATAAAACTCGAAAATATGAAAGAGCTGCGAAGATCGCCCAAACTCCCAGTGCGTGTATTTGTTCATAGATGAAGGTGGCTAGATCAATCTTTTGCCCCTAAGCAGATAATAGAGAAAATCGGCTTTAGGATTCGAAAATGTGGTGCAGTGTGAAGTTGGCTCGATGTTGTTGCAGATAAAGAGCCATAAGATAGCAATAGATGGTGTGAGCTCAATTTGATGTCATTCAGCAGTTGGTAGTGTCCATGCATTCTCACGCCTAAGCAACACTTTAGCATGTGAGTCACCCGGGATTGGACCATATTGGTCCAAGACAGCTGGTAATAATCATGGATGACCTCGGGTGAAAACATAACCCATTTGTCTCGCACCCATGTTTGGTGCTGATGCTCTGATCCGGGTGTGTCAATCTCACTGTTAAAGTTGGCATAGAATTTCTGAGCTAGACTTTTATAAACAGGGTGCAATCTCTCTACCAATTTTTCCCAGCCGCAGTTCTGAACCAAGGTGATTAACTCAAAACTCGAGAAGTCATCAAGTTTCACCGGTCTCTCAAGGTTTATTACCCAATGGGAGATGATGTCTGAGTATTTTACACGAGCGTCGCTATTCAAAAATTGCCTCACACTCCCTTCAGGTGTCTGTGTCGGGCCGTGCCCGAAGTAGAGCCAACCTTCTTTTCTTTGGAAATGCGTTTAGGAGGTATTCTGCAACACAAAGAAAATAGAAATATGTAAATCATATTTGATACAAAAATAAATGTGAAAGTGCTTGAAGATAATATAAGAATAGGAGCACAAGATCCTTAAACATATGTCATAGTATGCATGCCACGTGCATAGTCAAATGTGTGAAATTATCGACAAAACAAAGTATAAACAATGTAACGATGCCATGCTTGACAAAATATATCATGAAGGATGGAGATTATGTAAATATTGTCAAAATGTAGCTCAAAAACTCCATATCATTGCTAAAAAAAGGGAAATTGTTGCATGGAAAACCATATTCGACTAAACAGATTTGCCTCCAGACACCGTCGAGAAAAAAATGAAAATTTCCCAAAAAACCTCCAGGCATATGAAAGAGGGTATAGTATTCTAACACATATTCAAAATTAAGATTAAACAGACATCATATGGGTTAGAAAATCGAGAGACAAAGTGAGGGACGTGAGGTGTCGTATACCTAGCCATCGTATGCCTATGTATCTTCCATTTTGATTTTGGTGTGTGCACAAATATTTGGCAAGGAACATTAACACAAAAAGCAATATAAAATGCATATCGACACTGTGAAATTCAAAAGGAACCCTAATTCCACACAAATTGTGTCTTATGCATTTCGTCGAACACGTTGGAAGCAAGGTGTGTTTCAAGGATTTCTCAAGTCCTTGGTCATATCCCAAGCCAAACAAAAATTCAATGCAACCCAAAAACAAATAAACCATCATCTACCTAATGCCCATCTCCTCAATTAAGTATTCAAATAAGCATAGATGAAAGGGAAAATTTTAAAACTTAGGATAAAAATTGTTGACATACCTTGATTGGAAGAGTTGGTAAGACAAAGGAGATGTGAGGGATGATTTGTGAGTGTGTTGGGTGCGTGAGTGAGTGTGGTGTGTGTTGATGTGGGGGTGGTGTGCATAAGTGAGTGTAGTGTGTCGATGTAGGGGTGGTGTGCGTGAGGGAATGTGGGTGTATGAGCAATGTGTGGTGTTTAAAAGAAAGCGGGGTGAAAAATACTATATGTGGCTGCATAGATTAAATTCTTGCGGTCGCATAGAGTAAAGTATCATGGCCAATTTTGGCCCTGATCAGTGATGCGCGACCACAAGCCTGGTAGTGCTGTGCAGTCGCATAGCCTACTAGGTTTGCAAAAATTTTACAGTTTCTGAGAAAATTTTTTTTTTTTGCCTTGATTTTCGTGCTAATCAAGTTTAAATGAAAGCAGTGAGTCATGGAAATGTGAATAGACTTTAAAATATACTCGACTCCTTGAAAAGTCCTTTTTTGGTTAATTTGCATAAAAAACTCGATTTTCGACCCTCGATGCAACATGGCATTCCAACGTCTCCACTACTTGTCAAAACACATTTTAAACCAACGAGTGTGCGTGTATGCCATCAACTTGACTCCAAAAGAATTTCTAAACTTGAAAGCACATGTTGATTTCGAAAAGCACAATTTTGATCGTTTTGCCTCGAAATGCATGAATTTTGCACTGAATCAATGAAATGACATTCCAACACCCCCATTCACACACATTTAAGACCACATGGGGCCATGCATAGACTCTAAGTGATATCATGGGATGATGAACAACCTAATATGCCTAAAAAAAATTTAAACGTGAAAAATTCCTAATCTAATGCATAAAATGAAATAAATAAAAGGGAAGAATATGTTGGGTCGCCTCCCAACCAGCACTAGTTTATATTATATAGCTCAATTGCACCGTGGTTGATTTATTCTTGTGTGTTGAGGTGAACGATGGATTTTTTCTTGGAGAAGTCACCGCTCCAATAGTGTTTCAATCGATGTCCATTAACTGTGAAGTTCCCCTTTCTTTCATGGTGGATATTAACAACCCCGTATGGAAGTACATTTGTAATAGTGTATGGACCCGACCATCTTGACCTCAATTTTCTTAGAAAGAGCTTGAGTCTAGAATTATACAACAGCACTTTCCGCCCTACTTCAAACTCTCGAATATGCATGTCGTACCACCTCTTGGTACGCTTCTTATAGAGTTTTGTATTTTCATATGCTTCCAACAGGAATTCATTGAATTCATTTAGTTGAAGCAACCGCTTTTCACATACTGTCTTCAAATTAAAGTTTACATTCTGACTGCCCAGTATGCTCGGTGTTCCAACTCAATTAGAAAATGACATGCTTTCCCAAAAACCAACATGTATGGAGACATGCCTATAGGTGTTTTGAATGTTGTCATGTAAACCCATAGTGCGTCGTCAAGCTTCTTAGACCAATCTTTCCTAGAAGAGCTCACTGTTACCTCCAGTATCCTTTTCAACTTCCTGTTAGAGATTTTAACTTGGCCGCTGGTTTGAGGATGATATGGAGTTGATACATAATGTCGAATGCCATATTTAGCTACTAATGACTCAAAATTACGATTACAAAAGTGTTTATCCCCATCACTGATTATAACTCGACGAGTGCCATAACGGGTGAAAATATACTTCTTTAAGAATCCAATCACCACTTTAGCATCGTTGGTTGGCAATGCTACTACTTCTATCCATTTGGAGACGTAATCAATAGCAACCAGTATGTATTGATTTGAAAAGGATGGTAGAAACTGTCTCATGAAGTCAATTCCCCATATATCAAAAAGTTCCACCTTAAAGATGCTGTTTAGAGGCATCTCATTCCTTCTCGAAATATTACCCGTGCTTGAAATATTGACGGCCAATAGAACCCAAATTGTAGAATTTTTACTGCTGTTTTAGATGTCCCAAAATGCACCGCATAAGCAGATGAATGACAGTGTTCAAGTATGGCGGTATTTCTTCCTCTGGAATACATTGTCGGATAATATGATCAGCTCCTCGACGGTAGAGAATATGATCTTCCCAAAAATAATATTTGAGCTCAGAGAAAAATTTCTTCCATTGATGACTTGAGTAATATGGTGGAGGAATGGATTTGATCAAATAGTTCACAATGTCAGCATACCAAGGTGTAACCTTTACGCTAAATGTTTGCTCGTCTGGAAAAACTTCGTTAAATTCCACTAACTCGTCTCGAGTTCCCTGTTCCAGTCAAGATAAGTGATCGGCCACCACTTTTTCACTTTCCTTTTTATCTCTAATTTCCAAATCAAACTCTTGCAGTAGTAGAACCCAACAGATCAATCTCGACTTGGCATCCTTCTTTATCATCAAATATTTCAATATTGCATGGTCGATATAGACTATGACCTTTGATCCAACAAGATAGGATTGAAATTCATCAAAGGCGTAGACTACAGCCAAGAGTTCTTTCTCAGTAATAGCATAGTTGAGATATGCATCATTCAATGTTTTGCTCGCATAGTAGATTACATGAAAAAAATTTCATGCTTGCTATCCCTACTGCGTAGTCATGGCATCGCACATTAGTTCAAACGGCAGATTCCAATCCGATGCTATGATGACAAGTGCTGAGATAAGTTTCTCCTTTAAAGTGTTAAAAGCCACTAAGCATTCTGCAGAGGATTCGAAAGGCACATCCTTAACTAGTAAATTGCAGAGAGGCTTTATAATATGTGCAAAATCTTTGATGAAGCGTTGATAGAATTCGGCATGCCCAAGAAAACTGCAAATTCTCTTAACTACTATAGGTGGAAATAGTTTCTCAATAACTTGGATCTTTGCTTTATCAACCTCGATCCCCTTCGCTGAAATGTGATGTCCTAATACTATGTCCTCTTGCACCATGATATGACATTTCTTCTAGTTCAATACCAAGTTTGTATCCTTGCATCGCTGTAGGACCAAGCTCAGATGCTCTAAACATTCATCAAAAGACGAATCGAACACAGAGAAGTCATCCATGAAGATCTCTATGATTTTTTCCACCATGTCGGAGAAGATGGCCATCATGCACAGCTGAAAGGTGGCGGGAGCGTTGCATAGAACGAACGGCATCCTATGGTAGGCAAAGGTTTCGTAGGGACAAGTAAACGTAGTCTTCTCCTGATCATCTGATACTATTAGAATCTGATTATATCCTGAATATCAGTAGAGGAAGTAGTAATGTAAATGACCAGCCAATCTTTCCGATATTGATCAATGAAAGAAAGTGGGGAGTGATAATTCCAAGTAGCAGTATTGAGTTTGCGGTAGTCAATGCGAACTCTTCATCCAGTAACAGTTCTAGTAGGTATCAATTCATTCTTTTCGTTCTCAACTACTGTGATGCCCTTTTTTTCGGCACGACCTGAACCGAACTGACCCAAGCGCTATCTGAGATAGGATAAATTATTTCGACATCCAGGAGTTTAATCACCTCTGCTCCCACCACTTCCTTCATATTTGGGTTAAGTCTCCGGTGCCCATGTCTGAAGTTTTCCTCCATGAGAATCTTGTGCATGCAAAGTGAAGGGAAAACCTTTTGGTCCTAAAAAGGATCAAGGGAAGTTCAAAAATAAGTCCAAGGGACCTTGCTACATTTTGGAAAGTCGGGACACTGTGCAAGAGATTGCAGGCATAAAAAACAACCAAAGAGAGAATGACAAGTGAATTATATTGATGAAATTATCGCTACGGTGAACGAAATCAATGCAATCCAAGGGAAAGTTTCGGGATGGTGGTATGACACCTGCGCAACCATCCATATTTGCTATGATAAATTGCTCTTTAAAACTTATCATGACATTCACCATGGTCAAGAAATTCAAATGAAAAATGAAGAAATATCAAAAGTGATTGGCAAAAGCAACGTGGAAATTATTTTCACTTCGGGAAAAAAGATAACTTTGACCAATGTCCTTCATGTACTTGAAATGAATAGGAATTTAGCAAGTGGAGTTTTGTTGGAAAAACCTGGATTAAAAACTATTTTTGAATCCGGAAAACTTGTACTAACCCATAACGGGTATTTTGTTGAAAAAGACTATTTTACTGATGGAATGGTCAAATTATGTACTATAGAGGATAATTCTAATAAAAACAAGTCATTGGCATGGTAGATTCTCACATGTAGGAGTTAATACCATGAAAAGAATGATTAAAATGGTATGATACAATTTGATATTAATAACTTTAAAAAATATGAACTTGTATTAAATCTAAAATG